>BOPN01002453.1:168327-178327 GCA_017312705.2 Penaeus japonicus
AGAGAGAGAGAGAGAGAGAGAGAGAGAGAGAGAGAGAGAGAGAGAGAGAGAGAGAGAGAGAGAGAGAGAGAGAGAGAGAGAGAGAGAGAGAGAGAGAGAGAGAGAGAGAGAGAGAGAGAGAGAGAGAGAGAGAGAGAGAGAGAGAGAGAGAGAGAGAGAGAGAGAGAGAGAGAGAGAGAGAGAGAGAGAGGGAGAGAGAGAGAGACAGATAGACAGATAGATAAATAGGTAGAGAGAGAAAGGAAGGGAGAGGAACGAGAGAGAGAAACAGACAGACAGACAGACAGATAGATAAATAGATAGAGAGAGAAAGGAAGAGAGAGGAACGAGAGAGAGAGACAGACAGACAGACAGACAGATAGATAAATAGATAGAGAGAGAGTGGAAGAGAAAGAGAGAGATAAATAGATAGAGAGAGAGTGGAAGAGAGAGAGAGAGATAAATAGATAGAGAGAGAGAGAGGCGTAGATAGATAGATAGATAGAGAGAGAGAGAGAGAAAGTTCAACACACAACCGCACCCACACACAAATGAATACATGCATGAATGTTTATTCATGCATGTATCTAAGACGACTTGCATGAGCACGGGCATACACATACTTCACAGCAGCGCCTGATTGCATGACATCAACCAAGCAACCAAACAGCCCGTGTCTGGAGCCGTGAAACATTTCGTTCATAATAACTGTTCCAACGAGAGGAAACGTTGACGAAAATCCTAAAATATGTAGGGAGCAATCCTTGTGCATGACACTCTGACCTAAAAGTCTTGTCTCTCGTATTCATGGGGATGCATGGACGATTCATATATCATGCTTGAACATTTCTACATATATGAGTATATATAAAACAGACGCGTTTGTATTTCTTGTTCGATTTACGGAGAATTGCGTTGCACAGCTCACTTGCGAAGAAATTTCATTCGCAGGAAATCTGTTTCTTAATGATTAAATTGTAACGTTTCAAAGACTGGTTGTTTTTATCCCTGTTAAATAAGGTTCTTCTGTCGTTGCTGTTGTTACTAACACTACTATTAATGTTAAAGGCTACTACTACTACTACGATTACCATATTTACTTCTACTACTACTACTACAATTTTTGTTAAGGCTTATTAGTATCAATATTGCTACTACTACTGCGATTACTATATTTACTTCTACTACTACTACTACTATTTTTGTTAAGGCTTATTAGTATCAATATTGCTACTACTACTGCGATTACTATATTTACCTTTGTTTTAGGACTTCGCTTTCAGACCCGGCGTTTGGTTATTATTTCTGCCTCTCACTCTCCCTATTTTCACTATTTTCCTCTCTCTCTCTCTCTCTCTCTCTCTCTCTCTCTCCTACTTTACTCTTTCTTTCTATATTTATCTCTCTATATCCTTCTTTACTCTCTATTTCTATCTCTCTCTCTCTCCCTCTCTCTATTTGTCTTTCTCCCTCTTTACTCTCTCTCTCTCTCTCTCCTACTTTACTCTTTCTTTCTGTATTCATCTCTCTCTATCCCTCTTTATTCTCTATTTCTATCTCTCTCTCTCTCTCTCTCTCTCGCTCTCTCTTTCTCTCTCTCTTTCTTTCTCTCTCTCCTACTTTACTCTTTCTTTATTTATTTATCTCTCTATATCCCTCTTTACTCTCTCTTTCTATCTCTCCCTCTCCTTCTCTCTATATTTGTCTTTCTCCCTCTTTACTCTCTCTCTCTCTCTCCCTCCCTTCATTTAATTTCCTTTCTCTTCCGATCCAATTCTAACTGATCAACTTGACAGCATGAAAACATGTTGGTAATTAAACTTTAATCAGCACAACATGGCTTCCCTAAATCCGCTTCGCAATACAACATAGTGACGTAATCCAGTTGTAGGATTTCTTTTTTTAAAATCTATTTATTAATCCTCGATCATATAGATGGTGAAATATTGATGATGATAATGATTAATCCTAGATCATATAGATGGTGAAATATTGATGATGATGATGATAATGATAATGATAATGATGATGATAATGATGATGATGATGATAATTATTATACTAATTATGATAATACTATGAAAATTATGGAAATAATGACAGCAATAATAATAAAGATAAATATGAAAGTATAATTAAAAGTGATAATGATAATGGTAACAATATGAAGGAGAAGAAGAAGAAGGAGGAGAAGAAGAAGAAGAGGATGATGATAAAGATAAAGGAAAAGAGAAAGGAAAAGAAAAGGAAAAAGAAGAAAAAGAACTAAAGAAAGAAAGAAAAAAGAAGAAAGAAGAATACGAAAGAAAAAGAAAGAAGAAAAACAAGAAAAAGAAAGAAGAAAAACAAGAAAAAGAAGAAGACGAGATAGAAAGAATAAAACAAAAAAGAAGATAGCAGATCATATCACTCATGTCAATTACAAAAGAAGGAATTAATCAGCTTAAAAAAAAAAAAAAAAAAAAAAAGTCATCGTATCTATAAATTATCACTTTGGTTCAATTTCTCTTTCATTTGCCTTTATTCTGATTATAATTTACTAGGTTAGTGTAATCATTTCTAGAAAATCATTTTACGTTCGAACCGGTATTCATAATTTTTGTAGTTTGAATATTTCCAAATCATTTTGTATTGGAATTGTCATTTCGGAGCACTAATAATATTTCTGTTCATTTTTTTTTTCAAAACAGAAAAAAAAATCCCAGAGATGTGTAACTCTTTCCTATCTCGTTGATCTCGTAATTTGATCAAAATGTGCAAAATCACAAAGAAATTATTACCACGATACGATTTAAAAAGAATGGCCTTTAATGAGAAGTGGCTCTTCTGATAACCTCTCTTTCTAAGTTGCTTTTTTATTATCATGCTTTGCACAGGTTGCTTAAAAATGTGAAAGGCAAATTTTATTTATTGACGTGGATTATATATATATATATATATATATATATATATATATATATATATATATATTTATATATATATTTTTTTATATATATATATAAATCGTATCTTTAAATATAAGAGAATATTTAATTCTTTTATTATTATTTTTTTTATTTTTTATTTTATTATTATTTTTTTTAAATAAGAAAGATTAATCTTACGAACCACCCCGCCTCGTAATAGTATTAAAAAAAAACTTCGCTTTGATAATGAGTCTCATGCACAGTCTAAATTTCCCGCTCTTTGTAAAATGCTCTTGGGAATTTCAGTGCATTGCGAATTTCAGTTAGCAGTGTGGTAGAATATATTATCTAGTATGAGAATGAATATTTGGATAAGTGACTATACGCGTTTCTCATTTCCTGCCGAAGATCTAGTGTTCTTGGAAATATTGCTACATGCAATGATATCAGGAATATAATTTTCCTGATCAACAATCCTCACGAGATCAAAGAACCATATCTACCTATCTATCTGTCTATATATCTATCTATCTATCAATCTATCTATCTATCTATCTATCAATCTATCTATCTATCTATCTATCTATCTATCTATCTATCTATCCATCTATCTACCTACCTATCTATCTATCTATCTATCTATCTATCTATCTATCTATCTATCTATCTATCTATCTATCTATCAATCTATCTACCTATCTATCTATCTATATAAATAAAACTTTCACGTTAATGATAACCTATTTCGACCTCTATTCATTCCTTCACAATTCTCCTCATCCCGCCCTCAAAATAGAAAGCTCTCGAAGGTTAGATCACATAAACTGATTTCTCGTTGATCACTTTTTGACACTTCATGACGAGAAATTAACTGATGTTTACCGATAGCCAAGGAATCCGTTGATTTGATTTTGGTGTTGAACCGGATCTGCATATGAATTTACATGATTAAATCTGTATATTTACATTATTAAAGCTGTATGTATATGAATTTACGTGATTAAATCTGTTGATTCCTCGCCGGTGAGGTCCATTATAGAAAACGGGTGTTTAGTCTTTTTTTTAATGTTTATGGGTAGACTTATGTATAATGGTCGGAGATGTTCACTGTGGTCTTTGTTTTTGTTCTTGTAATGACAGTAAGGGTGTTGTAATAACGTTATGATAATAACAATAACAAGAACGACAATAGTGATAGTGATAATAAGACTCAGTGTGATGATGGTAATGGTAATATTGATAATAATGACGATGATAATGAAACTGACAATAATAAGGATAATAATGATAATAATAATAATAACAACAGCAACGACGGTAATGATAATAGTCATGATAATGGTGAGGATGATGATAATAATGATAATGATAATGATGATGATAATATTAATCGAATTGATAACAATAATGATGATAATAAAGAACAAACATAATAGTAGAAATAATGATCAAAATATAATCAGTATTAATAAGATTTATAAAAAACAACAACAATAAACAGCAAGGCAACGAAAACACAATGATAACGATAATAACAATAATAACGATAATTATAATACCTCTTGATACAATATGGATTCACGTACACTTCCCGTGCTAAAAACTCATAAGGAATTAATTGCGAATTTATTAATTCCTTCCATGGCCGAAGACAGATCCCTCATAATCATAACATCATAATATAACATAAAATCATAATCATATCATAAAATCGTAAGATCATAACAAAAGGGGTCACCAAAATACATGCGATTTAAAAAAAAAAAAAAAAAAAAAAAAAAAAAAAAAAAAAAAAAACAGAAAAACAAAGAAAAAAAAAAAGAAAGAAAAAAAATGCGATTCTTGCCTATTCCTTCATTCTCTTTGTATCACGAGATTATCTGATTTGTTTATTATCTCCTTATTCTATATCATGAGATTATCTGATTCGATTTTGTTTCGTGTTCTCCTGTTATAATACGGTATGTCTGTTAGTCTTTGTCTGTTTATTTCATTGTCTTGTGTTCGTATGGATTGGCAAAGGGTATATGTTTGAGAGTTTGTTTTTAATTTAATTTCAAGTTTATTTTCCTGTTCGGATACTGCGTCTGATTACTAAGGGTTTAAGGTTTTGAATATACATCAAAGTGACTATATTAATGTGAGGATGATTTGTGATTGCATAATGCTCATGGTGTTTCCACAATGCAACTGATGTGGTCTGGTGCGAGGGTTATAAAATTGCAAGGTATTACATTTAGTTCCAAGTATGTTTTTATTTTATTTTTTATCTTATTTTATTTTATTTATTATTATTATGATTATTATTATTATTTGTGTGTATGTGTGTGTGTGTGTGTGTGTGTGTGTGTGTGTGTGTGTGTGTGTGTGTGTGAGGGCGAGTCTATGATAAACCGATTTTTTTTTCTCGTAATTGCTTATTAGAATAACAATAGAGAAATTACAGATACTTAATTTTTCAACGTGGTATTCAAGCTTTGCAGCGTAATTAGTCCATTGATCCATGCGTTCGGATATGCAAAAGCAATCTCTTAGATATTGCAGGAAAGATAGTTGCAGTGGTATGAGCATGTTATCAGGCCCAAATTTGTAGAACAGTGATGGTGGGCGGATGATGCGAAAGATAAAATGATAAAAAAAACAAAAACGATAATAATGATATTGATGACGACTTTGATCGTAATGATAATAATGATGGTAATGTCAATAATAATAATAATAATAATAATAATAAATGCTCGAAATGTTTCTATTAAACCATAAATCAGTAATTCTCCTGTTGTTGAATTCCCACCTTTGGAACACCATTTTTTTCTCTTTATCAGAAATATCAAAATGTCAAACTTCAGATTTTAATCACAGTTAAACGAGAACGAATCAAAAGGTTAAACTTCAGATCTTAATCACATGTTAATATGAGAACGGATTTCGAGAGATTGAAACAAGATTGAAATAAAATATAAGCCACAATGTGATACGAAAATAATCCGCAATGAAATGGAATTAAATAAAAACAAAGAAATATACAATATATATATATATTTTTTTTCCACGATGAGGTATATGACTTGTGTTTTTCATAACTGCAAAGGTGATGATTATATGTTATTAGTGAGCATTAGCTATTATGAAAAGTGCTTACTAGGCTGACACGGGGAAGCGAGAAGATATTTTATACATCCCGGTATAAATGCTCTCTAAGAATAAACAAATGACTTAGGAAGCAAAACACAAAACATATTAATGAAGGAATATACATATATGATACAAAAGCAGTTATATATATTTTTTTTTCTTTTGCACTAAATAACAAAACGATTCTGAAACATTAATAGAAAAACAATACAAAATCAATTACATATATATTTTTATTTTCCACTAAAGAACAAAACGATTCCGAAACATTACCAGAAAAAAAAAACAACAATAAAAACAAAACATGAAAACAAATTATGCTTCTTTATGTTTGCAGAATTTCCTGAATATATTTGACAAACGATGCCGTTATCTTTAGAAGTACATAGCACGTGTGTCTTTAATGGACCTGGCATTAGGTGCCATGACTCTGGCCTCCCTGGCTCAGTGCATCATTTACATACTGCTTCCTGCTGTCTGTCCACGTGCAGGACAAAAGGATTTCAAAGGAAGATTTCAAAGGACGGATCAAAGGATGACTCATCTATTTGCCTGATTTGATAGAGGTCGTACTCAAATCTTGCCAGTAAGAACAGAGGACTCTGCTGGAAATAGATGGCTTCATATTTCCAGAGTAGATAGGAAAAAAAAAGAAAAAAAAATACAATACGCAACTTTTTTTTTTTTTTTTTTTTTTTTTTTTTAATTCATGATATGAAATGTTTTGTGTCTCTCTTAAAGAAGATAGAAAAACAAATACAAGAGGCAACACATACTTTTTTCTTTTCTTTTTTGTTTTCAATTCTTGATATAAAATGTTTTGTGTCTCTCTTAATAAGTTGCAGGATTCGGTTTCCTCGAGGTTCATAAGCTGCTTTATCAATATGCTCTTTTGATTTTAGTAGAAATCTCCTAGTGTTAAGAGAAAATGAGGAGCCAGGTCTAATCATATGGATTGATTTTTTTTTTTTTTTTAGGCACTCGTTAAATAGTGGCATAATCATGATAAAAAAGGCATTCATGAAAATGGAAAATTATAATAACGATAATAAAAAAAACAACACGTTATTACAGGATTCAAGTTGGATTCGTGACCCTACTAAGACAATCATACTTAAAACAATCAACCAACCAAACAAACAAACAAAAAAACAACAACACCTAGATAACATGGAAGGTTAAACTAAAATAAAAGCAAGACAAAGATCAAGTCAAACCAAACAAAACCACAACCGCAAACCAATATTTAATATGATAACATTTAGTGATATCCTGAAAAAAAAACAAAAACAGTTTCATCATAAGCTTCATCTTTATAACGTATGGCAAATGAACGAAAGTATTGAGAAAATCAGATTCGAAAGATAACATGAACAACAATGAAAACATGAACACGACTTTACTTTTCAGATATTTCCGAAGCTTCGTTGAACGTTGTCGAGAGTGAACGATAGAATATGTATATTTCTAGAATTCCAATAATAATGATATTTGTAGATGTAATGATAGATATATCAGCAAGAACAAAACAACAACAGCGACGATAACGATAGAAATAAACAAGGATAACAACAATAACAAAATAATGATAATGGTAACAAAAAAAGATGAAGATAGAAATAACAATGATAATAACAATAACAAATGATAATGGTAACAATAACAAAATAATAATGATGATAACAATAACGATAATATTATAGAAATCTGAAACTCAACTCAAACCGCTTCCTATGCGGAATAATTTGAATAAATCTTTTACTTAAAAAAAAAGAAAAAAAATTAGTGAATATGATACTCGCAAATCTTAGTAAACAATATAACGTGTATTCTATTTGTTCCTAATATCTTCTCGTTACATAGCAACCCATTAACCCATTAACGCAATCAAACGTGCATGATAACAAGCTGGATAGCACTCTAAGAGGCCTGTTAGGGTGATCGCGTGAACAGGTTATCTTTTCTTCACAGACAGAGGGCCAATATTGAAGACGGTTGGCTGACCTGACTGCGTAGGTTGGCCAACTTGTCCATGTTCAGAAAAAAAAACAAAAACAAAAAAACAATCTACTGGAGTCTTCGAGAACAGAGAACAATCTTCGAGAATATGTTATTCGTACAATTTGTTTTATAATAATGATTATTGTTATTGACATATTGCTGATTATTTTCATTATCTTTATTAGCTATGATGATGTTGCTTTTAATATTAATTACTTTAAACCTTTATAACAAATGATATTATGTTACCGTTATTATGGTATTCATGATATTTATTAGTCACCATCAATATCATTATCTGTTAAAGTGAATCTTTCGATTAATTTATCATCAGACCTACAGGCTTCATCAGGCTTACAATATATATATATATATATATATATATATATATATATATATATATATATATATATATATATATATATATATATATATATATATATTATTCAAGAGCTGACAAACCACCTGACATCCGTGACCTGTCTTTCATCGTCCGCATAACAGACAGACAGACAGACAGACACAAAGAGACAAAGTCCCAGAGACAGACAGACACAAATAGACAAAGAGCCAGAGACAGACAGACAGACACAAAGAAACAAAGACCCAGAACCAGACAGATTCTCAAAGACAAAGACTAATGCAAATCTAAAAAAAAAAAAAAAAAAAACAGATCAAAAGACATGTTTCCAATGAGTAGATCCTCCTCCCCCATCCCCCCTTCTACCCTCCCCCCTGTCCCCCCGCCCCTACAAGCTCTTAAAACAAGCCTCTCTCGCCCTAATAATATGTAAATACTGAAAAATGTTCGTGAATTTCGTCTGGAGCCCAAGACTTGGCATTTTGCTACAGCTTGTTATCTTTGAATAGTTGTATAACAATTCGGTCTTTGAAGTGGTAATTAGGCCTTTAAAATAAGCCTGGTTGTTGAGGAATTACAATAAGACTTTTTATATATATAATTTATCTATTTATGTTTTTTTTACAGGGAATGTTCGTTGAGGTTATTAATTTGCTTTTGAGGTTTTGTTTACGTTGTACTTGTAGTGAAAGTGGTAATAACAATTGTTATGATAGCAATAGCCCCACCCCCACCAAACAATGACAATAGCAGCAATGATGATGATAATAATGATAATGATGAACATGGTGATGATGATGATTATGATAATGATAATGATGATAGTGATGAATATGTATATGAATATGATAGTAATAATGATAATGATAATAGTAATAATAATAATAGCAGTAATATTCATAATGATAATGATAATAAACGATGACTTGCATATTCATTTTTCAAACTGCACCATATGGAAATTCAATAACGCCAGGAGACCTTTTTTCAGACAAGCAAGAGTATGATGCCTCATGCATAATTTGAGTGAAAGAGCTTTTGGAAAAGTAGCTTATGAACTTCTTCGTATCAGAGGACCAAATATCCGTCATATTGATACTTTCTGATTTTAGTCTCCGAAACTCAAAACATTATTATTCTATATTTGTCCTCGACGAAAATTATATCACTGTTCTAATTTTCCATCAAGATGTGAAACTAATATCAAAGTACCTCCTCTGTCCTATCAGCCAAAGCATTCAATTATCTTTTGATACACCTCCTGATATCCTTCTCTTGCCGTGCGGGTGGATAAGGATACTAAGGATAAGGATAAGCTAGGATTGCAGTGCAGGATAGGATGCAATAAAACCTTTGACTACATGCTATAGCCATTGAGTTGCCAAATAACAGATAATACATGTATTTACCTGCCTTTTCTCTCTCTCTCTCACCCTCCCTCTTTCTCTTTCTTTTTCTTTCTCTTTTTCCTCTTTCTTTCTCTCTTTCTCTTTCCTTCTCTCTCTCTCTCCCTCTTTCTCTCTTTCCATTTTCTTCTTCCCCTCCTCTCTCTCTCTCTCTCCCTCTCTCTCTCTCTATATATATATATATATATATCTATATATATATCATTAGATTC
>BOPN01002453.1:208327-209937 GCA_017312705.2 Penaeus japonicus
AAATGGCAACGCACCGTGCAAACTAATGGCATTGCAGTGATGATATCTGAATGAGTTCGTGTTGATGTTGATCTAAGGGTGTCAGGAAAGCTTATATTGTTTATATATATTTCATGCATGATAATGGATTTTTTTTTTCTTCTCACACGTCATTTTGATTGATAATGTCATGAGAAATATTGCATTTTCATGACCACTAAGCAGATTATATAAAGGATAATAAGCATTAAAGACATGATAAGTTTAATATAATATGATAATATGCTAATAAGTTTAGAAAATATGATTGAACAATTGAAGCATATGTCTTAAGGTCCGTAATAAGGAAATGCTTATTGAAATTTATCAGAATTGTTTATATTTATAATAATAGTTATAATGATAATAAGAATGATAAAAAATAATAATAATAACAACAATAACAACGATAACCATGATATTGATAAAAATAATTATGATGATAATGATAATTGGTAATGGTAATGATAATGGCAACAATAATGAGGGTAAATCTAATAGTAATGATAATAACAATGATAATTACGCAAATAATGATAATAATAATAATAATAATAATAAAAATGATATATTGCAACAATACTACTACTACTACAAATCATGGTAATAATAATGATGATTATGATAATAATGATATTAGCTGTCATGATTATCAATATCATTATCATTTTGTAATGTCAATGCTTTTATTACTATGATCTTTATAATCATGTTTATTAATTATATAGCCAATACAATGATAATAATGCTAATATATGATGATATAACTAACACAAACAATAATGATAAAACTATTATTACTTTAGATAATTATGATAAATACTATTATACTATTAATAGTAATAATAGCAATAGTAATAGTAATGAATAATGATAGTAATGATAATAACATTAGTAAAGAAGGATAATCAGAGTAACAATAACAGCAATAACGATAATTATAATGAAAATATCAATAATCTCTTTCTTTTTGTAAATGCTAATAGATATACTCACTATAAATCGCAAGCAATCCAGAAAATAATACGAACGTAAATATTGAAGGAATTCGACTATTATTTATAGAGTTTCAGCAACACCTTTAGCACGATCATGTGGGGTGCAATACTATAAAAGATTTAGCAAAAACAAAATTCTATTCCATTTCGCTTTGTTAGATATTCACTGCTAGTTATTTTTTCATGTTGTGATTTATCAAAATTACGTTAACGGTCAATAACACATTTCCTGACCTATGTAAAATCCCTTATGTTATTCCCTCCCATAAAGGTATTTAAAGAGAATCACACACACACACACACACACACACACACACACACACACACACACACACACACACACACACACACACACACACACACACACACATATATATATACATATATATACACACACACACAAATATCCACCTTTCAGCTGATGTCATTTTTTGAAGGCAAACATACTCTTAGCTGATCGTAAACAGGGACTGCAGCAAAAGCTTTCAACAGAAACGCTTCTGCTTGAAATACAATAATTGATAAGCTTATTTAGGAAAGTTGACAATAAAAGCTTATTACTTATTTTAGTGTAAACCTGTCAAAGATTTTTGA
>BOPN01002454.1:85000-87500 GCA_017312705.2 Penaeus japonicus
CTCTCTCTCTCTCTCTCTCTCTCTCTCTGTCTCTCTCTCCCTCTCTCTCTCTCTCTCTCTCTCTCTCTCTTTCTCTCTCTTTGTCTCTTTCTTTCTCTCTCTCTCCCTAAGTCCCTTTGAACAGAGCTACGACTTTGCACCACTGCCTAGACGCATCAGGATTACAGCTAATAACGCCTATACGAGGAATAAATGCCAAAGTCTACCATCAGCTATTACACCTATTACAAACGTCCGTGACTTGTATTTGTTTACTTCCGGTATAGCAACTTTATTTGGCACTCCAGAGGCCATGGGGCGGAGAAAGGGGCACCAGAGTTACCGGTGTTCTTGTTGTAGCGGGCGATAAAAGCGAATGTTTTAGCGAAAGAGACTGTCACTACAGCCCATTCCAGAGCCTTGACCTTCAAGCTCCTCTCATCTAGGCTCACTAGCTGCAGGCAAGTTTACGACAGGCCAATAAAGTGCTGCAGAAGAGACATTACTGTGCCTTTTTTTTCTTTTTCTTTTTTTTCTTTTCTTTTTTTTCCCCCTTTTTTTTTCTTCCCATCAGATTCAAGTTGTGAGGAAACGTCGTGTTCCCACTTGGGACCAATCCTCATACCTTGCAGTCTTTCTGTTTATCTATCTGTCTATATCTATCTATCTATCCATCTAACTATTTATCTATCTATCTATCTATCCATCTAACTATTTATCTATCTATCTATTTATCCATCGAACTATCTTCCTATCTATCAATCTAACTATCTATCTATCTATCTATCTATCTACCTACCGACCTCTCTATCTACCTATCTATATGCAAATATACACATATATATACATATAAATCCATCCACCCATCTATCTATCTATCTATCTATACCTCCATTATGTTCCCTCTAGTTCTATCACTGAATCGACGTTGTGTCTTTGTCCTTCATTATAATGACTGGAACGTTATCCTGTAATTTCCTAGAGGCTTCTGCTAATTAAGGGTTTGGTTTAAAGCGCGTGATATTTAGTCTTAATGACTCAGGAATTTCAAATATTATTGTAGGTTAAAGGATTTCGGAATAACATGGAGAGAAAAATTAAGAACGAAATGTTATGCAATTATCGAAAATTCGGGAGTATTTGTACATATACATATATTTCCGTTTGTAAGTTTGTTTGTTTTTTATCAGTCCAGTTTCATGTGTGCGCGTATGTACGTGTTTGTATTTGTGTATCTGTGTCTATATGTGCTTGCGGGTAAGAGTGTATGTATATTTGTAAGTGTATCCAAATCAATGGAAGTCATTGAATGTGTGGTATGATCTATGGGTATTTATTTCTATAGCGCGAGACTGCTGTGCTTGCAATATTGCCCATAAGATTAGGTACCTCGAAGAAATGAAAAAGAATCAGGTGTTTTTCTACTGCTTGAAGACTATACTATAGTCATCCCGCTCCAGCATTTACAATACCAAAGAACCTTGCAATAATTTGCATTGGTTCATTTATCGACTCTACTTCCTCAAAGTTTATCATCATAGATTTATTAGTGTCGTGAATGGGTGGATGCAGTTACTATGGAGACTCTACGGAATTATGTTTGTTTGTTTTCATCTGTCTGTTACTCATTTATGTCTGTTTGATCACCTTCAAATGTTTATCTCTCTCTCTCTTTCTTTCTTTCTCTCCATCTCTCTCTATTCCTCTCTCTCTCTCTCTCTCTCTCTCTCTCTCTCTCTCTCTCTCTCTCTCTCTCTCTCTCTCTCTCTCTCTTTAATAATACACTTTTCTCCAGTCAGCAAGGCTTGAAGTCAGAACTGTGTGCGCTGCTGCCCCGTTCTGATCAGTCCTCTCTTCCCTCTCTGACTCTACGGAATTATATTTGTCTATTATCATCCTTCTACTACTAATATATGTTTGTTCACCTTTAAATGTTTATCCATCTCTCCCTCTCTCTCTCTCTCTCTCTCTCTCTCTCTCTCTCTCTCTCTCTCTCTCTCTCTCTCTCTCTCTCTCTCTCTCTCTCTCTCTCTCTCTCTCTCTCTCTCTCTCTCTCTCTCTCTCTCTCTGCCCCGTTCTGATCCTATCTTCCCTCTCTGTCACTGCTTCGATTATCCTTGCTTATATTCACTATAAGTATGGCGACACAAGCAACTTTGGATAATGGGATAGCAAACACAGCTGCAATCAGGAGCTAGGTGGACCCGGAAGCAGAAGGAAACAATGGATGCAGGATATCTAGTGTCATGAGGGAATGCTTGCAAGACACACTTTTGAATTAGTATGATGAACCTTAATTTTCATATCAACCGTTGGTTTAATCCATAACAATCATTTGGGTAGACTCTCTCTCTCTCTCTCTCTCTCTCTCTCTCTCTCTCTCTCTCTCTCTCTCTCTCTCTCTCTCTCTCTCTATTTCTTTCTACCCATCCCCCGTCCCTCTCCGTTTCATCTTTTTATCTCTCTATCTATCTCTCCTCTTCTCCCCCTCTTCTCTCTTCTTCTTCTTTTTTTTTCTTTT
>BOPN01002454.1:102500-107500 GCA_017312705.2 Penaeus japonicus
TTGTTTTTTTTCGTTTGTTTGTTTGTTTGTTTGTTTTTCAATTTTCTAATGATATTTCTTGACTGCTATTAAGCTTGAGCTCAATTATTTTGTCATTTCTACCTGCGTATAGGATGTTTCTGTCAGATATACTGTGAGTCAGTGTTAAGGTCATTTTCAAAGGTCAGATAAGGTCACGATGAATTTAGTATGAGTTTCCAAATGAACTACAATTAGGCTTATATACAAACGACAATAACGCGTCATTCTATATCTATTTCAGAAAGTTCTGGAAAGCTAAAGAACAAAGGCGTCTTTCAAGGGCAAGGTATTCAATAATTTGTCGAGTAGCGTGTACATGTTTATGTATATATATATATATGTATATGTGTATGTATATGTATATGTTTATGTTTATATACACATATGTATATACATATATATGCGTATGAGTGTGTGTGTGTGTCTGTGTCTGTGTGTGTGTCTATCTATTTGTTGATCCGACAATCATTTATTTATATAAACTCTGCATGTTGCAAAACAGATGATTTGAACATAATCTCTCATTAGCTCATGTAGAAGGATTAGCTTCCGAAAGCAACATCAGTCCCAGGAAAAAAAATATGATAAAAAGATACCTATCCTGTCTCTTTCAACAATTAATAACGAAACGAAGCAATTTATCGAAACCGATTCATCTAGCAAATGCAATGATTCAACAATTCTTAACGATCAGATTAACACTTTAGTAAAGAAACGTTGTTGTGTTGTTGTTGAATTGCAATGAAAGTTCATCAAAATTATTAGTGTGTTTTTTTAATGAAGTTAAATACCCGGAAGTTGGTATTCCAGTTGCAAGGATGACGTGTCATTTTCATGCAACTTGATATGAAATAAAATGTTGATTTGCATGATTTTACAAAGGGTTAGGTGATTCTTCCGATTTATGCATATGAAGATTTGAGAAGAAAAGTACTGGCAGACGCAAGCAGGCCTAAAAACAGATTGTATGTATACAGACTGAGAAAAATAGTGAATGAGAGAGAGAGAGAGAGAAACAGAGAGAGAGAAAAATGGAGAGAGAGATAAAAAAAAAAAGCAGAAAGAGAGGATAACAGAGAGAGAGAGAGAGAGAGATAAAAATATAGAGAGATACAAAACAAAAACAGAAAGAGAGAATAACAGACAGATAGAGAATAGAGACAGACAGATAGAGAAAATGAAAGAGAGAGAGAGGGAGGGAGAGAGAGAGAGAGAGAGAGAGAGACAACGAGAAAGAGAGAGGAAGGTAATGATCCAGTGATCTAACATCTATTACAAGAAAACCTTCATAGGATAATTTAATCAACATGGTATGCAAATATGTTGCATATAATTAGCAGGAAAAAGGAGAACGCAGAATTAAAATATATATCAAAGCAAAATAGGAAGTTCTCTTTATGTATAGAGAGTGGAATAAATGATTAGAAACGTATAAGCATGTTTTAAATTGATACTTATATATAAACAAAAGAATAATCTTTTTAACCCTTTAATATATATATATATATATATATATATATATATATATATATACACACACACACACACACATACATAGTTCATAGCGACAAATGTAGAAGAATGAGACAGAATATCTAAACACGCAAGAGATGTATTTGACGCGTTTCGACGGGTCTTTCTCAAAAATGCATAACGAGTGAAAATACAGAACGAATATATATATATATATATATATATGTATATATATATATATATGTAGTTATCCGTGCAGTTGATGCTGCCACGGCCTTGGCTAATTTGAATCTTCCCGACGCGGTGTTCATGTTTTATCTTATCGCGATGTATGCAGCTTCCATAAATTTGTGTCTTTCTTTTTGCAATCTTTTGTTAACGACTTTTGCTTGCTTCCAATCTGGTAGATGTCCCGCCTCATCTACGTGTGCCACCATGGCGTTAGAAGTCCTGTGTTGACGGATGTCAGCTCGGTGCTCGCTGATCCTGGTGTCGAAACCACGTCCTGTTTCGCCGTAATACGCTTTATCGCTTTATACGGCGCTGTCGGGGTTGCCTGAGAGCGGTTTCTTGTGTCTTGCCAAATCTCCTATCTTTACGCCGGACGTGTTGGCTATCTTCACGGTAGTACCTAAGTACCTGCTGATAGTCTCGGAGATGGTACACTTAGGGAGTACCGAGAAACCTGAGGGCGCAGCACGATCGTTTCTCGCCCTAGTTATGATGTTCGCCGCTTTCTTTCTGAGGTTTAGCAAGAAACCTCTGGGGTATTGGTGTTTAACAAACGAGTTTTATAATATATTTAATATCATCCTCTAGGCATTCTGGGCTGCAAATCCTTAATGCCCTTAGGAAGAAACCTATGACTACCCCAGACTTCGTTCTACTGCTGTGGGCGGAGTAGTTATGGATGTTATCGTCTTTGTTAGTCGGCTTTCTGTAAACAGAGAAACGCAGGCAGAGTATCCAGGGAAGGCAGCTTCTGACATTCTTCTTCTTCCACGGTAAATTGGATTTTATCATTTGTATGAGTGTAGGTGTGTGTGTGTGTGTGTGTTTATTTATTTATATATATTTCATGTATATGTATATATATATATATATATATATATATATATATATATATATATATATATACATATATATATATACATATATATGTGTGTGTGTGTATACATACATACATATATATATATATATATACATATATATATATATATATATATATATATATATATTATCATCCTCATTATCATCATCATCACCATCCCATCATCATCAGTATCATCATTATCATCACCATAATTTTTATCATCATCATCACCATCATCACTATCACCATGCCTATCAACATCATCATCACCATCATTACTATCACCATCCCTATCAACATCATCATCATTATCCTCATCATCAACATTTTCCATTATCATCATCACCATCATCATTATCATCATCATCACCATCATCATCATAAAAATCATCATCACCATCATCATTATCATCATCATCACCATCATCATCATAAAAATCATCATCACCATCATTCCTATTATTATCATACATAATACTATCATTGATTTTTTCTTTTAATCATGGTTACTATCTTGTTTTTATCATCATTGCTGTTGCTGTCTTTGCTTTTATCATTATCATTATAATTATCTTTACTATTGTTATAGTTATTAGAACTATGATTATTGTTATCATCATTATCATTGTTGTTATTAACATAATTATTAATATTTTTATAGTTTCTGCTGCTATTATTATTATTATAATTGTTATCATTATTGGTATTACTTTTATTATTAGTGTTATCTTTATTGTCATGATGATTATGATTATCGTTATCATTATCATCATCATTATTATCATCATTATCTTCATCATTATCATAATCATTCATATATTACTGATATCGATATAACGTATGTGTATGCACGTATATAAGTGAATATGTGATCATTAAAACCTTACTCAAGCGTCCCGAGTTTTTTTTTTTTTTTTTTTTTTGGGGGGGGGGGTCGCTATCGTAATCATTAAGAGTTCCATTGTCAATGTTATTACTGGTAGCATTATTGTTATTTCTATTAGTTAATCGTCATTATTATTATCATTATCACTTTCATCATCATTAGCATTGCTCTTATTATTGAAACGATTACTATTTAAGCATAATCTTTATCATAATCTTTATTATTCCTATCATTATCATCATCATTGACATCGCCATCATTTTCATTATCAGTTTTTACTATCATAACTGTTATCATTATCATCATTACAATCATCACTATCATCATCGTTATTGATATCAATGTCATTATCGCTGATTTTATTGTTACTATTGTTATCATCATCATGATCATTATCATCACCATCATTACTTTTTCTTCCCGATATCATTATCATCGTTATTGTAATAATTATAACTGTCATTACTATTACTTTTATCAACATCATTATCATTTTCCTTTCCCTTATCATTATTATTATCATTATCATTTTTATCATCATCACCAACGCCGATGATGATGATAATGATCGGAATAATACAGATTATGATAAAGATATTGCTTAAATAGTAATCGTTTCAATAATAGGAGCAATGCTAATGATGATGAAAGTGATAATGATAATAATGATGACGATTAACTAATAGAAATAACAATAATGCAACCAATAATGATTGACAATGGAATTCTTAATGATTATGATTGCGACCCTCCCCCCCAAAAAAAAAGAATAATAATAAAAAATAAAAAATAAAACGCTTTCTGTATGGGACGCGAACTCGGGAACCTTGAGTAGAAGACTTGCACGAAATTGAGTGAGCTATTGCTTGATTGAAAGTCAATTGTATAAGTGAGGGTTTTAATTATTACATATTCACTTATATACATGCATACACATACGTTATATCGTATGATAATGATAATGATAATGCTAGTGATAAGGATAAGGATAATGATATCGAGATATCTAACAAAATGTCAAGCAACTAATGCCATACAAGTTTGTGTGTGTGTGTATTTGTGTTTGTGTTTGTATGTGTGCGTGTGTGTGTGTGTATGTTTGTAAGTGTGTGTGTGTGTTTGTATGTGTGCGTGCGTGTGTGTGTGTGCGTTTGTATGTGTGCGTGTGTCTGTGTCTGTGTGTGTGCGTGTACGTGCGTGTTTTGTATCTAATCCTGTTTATCATTATATGATGAAAAAGGCATAATTGGTTGCACTATAGATATTTCTATTAGTTAATCGTCATCATTATTATCATTATCACTTTCATCATCATTAGTATTACGCTTACTATTTAAGCATTATCGGTCATTTTGAAAGGTCAGATAAGGTCATGATGAATTCAGTATGAGTTTCCAAATGAACTACGATTAGGCTTATATACAAACGACAATAACACGTCATTTTATATCTATTTCAGAAAGTTCTGGAAAGCTAAAGAACAAAACGGTGTTTCAGGGGCAAGGTAGTCAATAATTTGTCGAGTAA
>BOPN01002454.1:112500-115000 GCA_017312705.2 Penaeus japonicus
ATATGTATATGTATGTGTATGTATATGCATATATTTATGTATATGTACATAATATATGTATATACATATATATGTGTATGAGTGTAGGTGTGTGTGTGTGTGTGTATGTATGTATTTGTGTGTCTGTGTGTGTGTGTCTATCTATCTGTTGATCCGACAATCATTTATTTATATAAACTCTGCATGTTGCAAAACAGATGATTTGAACATAATCTCTCATTAGCTCATGTAGAAGGATTAGCTTTCGAAAGCAACATCAGTCCCAGGAAAAAAAATATATATGATAAAAAAGATACCTATCCTGTCTCTTTCAACAATTAATAACGAAACGAAGCAATTTATCGAAACCGATTCATCTAGTAAATGCAATGATTCAACAATTCTTAACGATTAGATTAACACTTTAGTAAAGAAACGTTGTTGTGTTGTTGTTGAATTGCAATGAAAGTTCATCAAAATTATTAGTGTGTTTTTTTAATAAAGATAAATACCCGGAAGTTGGTATTCCAGTTGCAAGGATGACGTGTCATTTTCATGCAACTTGATATGAAATAAAAAGTTGATTTGCATTATTTTACAAAGGGTTAGATGATTCTTACGATTCATGTCTCTGAAGATTTGAGAAGAAAGATACTGGCAAACGCAAGCATGCCGAAAAACAGACTGAGAAAAATAGTGAATATGAGAGAATGAGAGAGAGAAAATGGAGAGAGAGACAAAAAAAACAGAAAGAGAGAATAACAGAGAGAGAGAAAGAGAGAGAGAGAGAGAGAGAGACAGAGAGAGAGAGAGAAGTATATATAGAGAGACAAAAAAAAAGACAGAAAAAGAGAACAGACAGATAGAGAATGGAGACAGACAGATAGAGAAAATTAAAGAGAGAGAGAGAGAGAGAGAGAGAGAGAGAGAGAAAGAGAGGGAGACAGATAAACGGAGAGAGAGACACCGAGAAAGAGAGAGGAAGGTAATGATCCAGTAATCTAACATCTATTACAAGAAAACCTTCATAGGATAATTTAATCAACATGGTATACAAATATGTTGCATATAATTAGCAGGAAAAAGGAGAACGCAGAATTAAAATATATATCAAAGCAAAATAGGAAGTTCTCTTTATGTATAGAGAGTGGAATAAATGATTAGAAACGTATAAGCATGTTTTAAACGATACTTATCCATAAACAAAAGAATAATCTTTTTAACTCTTTAGTGTCTATATATATATATATATATATATATATAT
Source organism: Penaeus japonicus (assembly GCA_017312705.2). Classification (NCBI taxonomy): domain Eukaryota; kingdom Metazoa; phylum Arthropoda; class Malacostraca; order Decapoda; family Penaeidae; genus Penaeus; species Penaeus japonicus. The sequence goes on from BOPN01002454.1 coordinate 113,744, forward strand.
ATATATATATATATATATATATATATATATATATATATATATACATATGGCAGATAAACCCACTATACACAAATTTATTGAAAATCTATTCTGTGTATAGTGGGTTTATCTGCCATTTATCAACACGAAAGAGTGTTTTGCACGCGTTTCGACGGGTCTTTCTCAAAAATGCATAACAAGTGAAAATACAGAACGAATATATGTATATGTATATATATATATATATATATATATATATATATATATATATATATATATATATATATATATATATACATATAATATATATCAAATGAGAGCTGAAGGTTCATCCGTGCAGTTGATGCTGCCACAGCCTTGGCTAATTTGAATCTTCCCGACGCGGTGTTCATGTTTTATTTTATCGCGATGTATGCAGCTTCCATAAATTTGTGTCTTTGTTTTTGCAATCTTTTGTTAACGACTTTTGCTTACTTCCAATCTGGTAGATGTCCCGCCTCATCTACGTGTGCCACCATGGCGTTGGAAGTCCTGTGGTGACGGATGTCATCTCGATGTTCGCTCATCCTGGTGTCGAAACCACGTCCTGTTTCGCCGTAATACGCTTTATCGCATGTACTGCAGGGAATACAGTAAACGGCACTGTCGGGGTTGCTTGTGAGCGGTTTCTTGTGTCTTGCCAAATCTCCTATCTTTACGCCGGACGTGTTGGCTATCTTCACGGTAGTACCTAAGTACCTGCTGATAGTCTCGGAGATGGTACACTGAGGGAGTACCGAGAAACCTGAGGGCGCAGCACGATCGTTTCTTGCCCTCGTTATGATGTTCCCGCTTTCTTTCTGAGGTTTAGCAAGAAACCTCTGAGGCATTGGTGTTTTATAAGCGAGTTTAGTAATATATTTAATTTCATCCTCTAGGCATTCTGGGCTGCAAATCCTTAATGCCCTTAGGAAGAAACCTATGACTACCCCAGACTTCGTTCTACTGCTGTGGGCGGAGTAGTAATGGATATAATCGTCTTTATAAGTTGGCTTTCTGTATACAGAGAAACGCAGGCAGAGAATCCAGGGAAGGTAGCTCCTGACATTCTTCTTCTTCCACGGTAAATTGAATTTTATCATGAACGGCGTTCAGCAGCGTCATCACACACACACACACACACACACACACACACACACACACACATACATACACACACACACACAGATAAGTAAACGCTTGAGAGATCTGAGGGCCGAGACTAGGGGACTTGATGTACGGCATTAGTTGCATAACATT
>BOPN01002454.1:120000-135000 GCA_017312705.2 Penaeus japonicus
TCATTCCTGAAATATAGATGATGGGGATGGGGTTGATGGTGAGGATTCGGTGATGGTGATGATGTTTATGTTGATTCAATGATGGGGATGATGCTGTGCGCGTATATGTGTGTGTGTGTGTGTGTGTGTGTGTGTGTGTGTGTGTGTGCATGTATGTATATATACATATCTCTATATGCACGCTGTTTTTTTCATCTTTTATCAAACTTGTCAGTGTTGTGTTCCATTTCCCTCCTGCAAGAGTTATGTACTAATCAGGCCTGGGGTAATTGCTATTGTGATTAAAATTGAATGTAATTGATCAAATGTTTTTGAGTAATTGTAATTTCTGTTGTGACCTTAAGATTAAAAAAATGCAATTGTGATTGGTTGTTTCTGTTAGTTAACAACATTAGAAAAGGACACCATAATTAGCTTATGGTGTAAAAGCGTAAACGTAGCACTGTAAAGCTGGATATTGTGCTAGAATAATTCTCCACGGTTCACCAATCTCATGATTGTGAGCATATTGATAAAATCTTAAATAATTAAAGAAAGTAATTCAGTGCAATCGTAACTGTAATGGTAAGTTGTGATCATCCTGATGAAGTAATCCCAAATACAACTGAAGACTTAATGCACTATGAGCCGTCACTTTTTAAGCTAGTGAACCAACCAACAAACCAATCGGGTATGTTCCTTAAACCATAAGCTCATCACTTTCCATATTCTTTTGGGGCTGACCTCTCGGACCCTTGCTGTCTCTCTCTATCTATCTATCTATCTATCTATATCTATCTATCTATCTATCTATCTATCTATCTATCTATCTATATATATATATATATATATATATATATATATATATATATATATATATATATATATATATATATATATATATATATATATATATATATATATATATATATATATATATATATATATATATATATATATATATATAGTTTTCACTTGTTGAATAAAGTACAACGCAATCACGTGTACCCTCAGAGTCAAAAAGAATACGTGATTTTATAAAAAAAAATCTTTCTAATGAAATTCGATATTAGTTCGTCCTTTTCATGGAAAATTACATGGAATAACTCTGAAGTGTTGAAACTCAATATACTACACACCACAAATATAATATATATCCTATTTGTAGTATAAGCACACGTGTGTCTTTGTACTTCGAACCACAAAAAAGAGAAAGAAAAAGAAAAACAAAAACTGTTAATCTCCTCTCCAGTTCAGTCGAGATTATGCATGCAACACTATTTCACGTGATAGGGCTTTCACCGAAGAGTTCGTAGATGAAAAAGGGAATTACTATCAAGTCATTCTCTTGTGTCATTAATAAAGCTTTATATCTATTCACAGAAAACGTTCACCAGGATTAATAATAGAGTAAACTTTCACATTAATATCCAACTGCCATAGAATTGTCACGCATTCGTATTGAGCCTTAATAACTCTTTTATATAACTAATACTTCCTATCAATTCATACCAATGAAAAATCACAAACATAAAATAGATAAGTATCCCCTCGGTTCATGCAATTCGTTTTCTGACAGACGCCCCGCCCCTTTTGGTATCTTTAACCAATCACCGATGTCGGTTAATGAAAGATAGCAGCCAATAGACGCCACAAGACTGTTGAATATAACCCTGACGCAGCGATCAGAAGATAAAAGTCGTAACAATAATGGGATTGTGCACAAGGTAGTGATCTATGATGTGATACTTCATAAGTATGGTGATGGAGCAGAAGGTATGTGAGACGAATAATAAATATGATCATTATTTATCCAATGCAAAAGGAGATGGAAAGAAAATTTGAGGAGAAAGTGAGATGGAGATTGAGTAATTGAGTGGATATGAATGAGTGTGAATAAGACAAAGAGAGAGAAAGGAAGGTAAGAAGGGAGAAATAGACACAGAACAAGAGAAACAAAACCAACAAAGGAAAGGGAAAAGAGAGACAGAGACAGAGACAGAGACAGAGGCAGAGACGGACACGGGACACGGACAGGGAGACGGACAGAGATGGAATGGACGAATAAGTGTGAATAAGACAAAGAGAGAGAAAAGAAAGGAAAGTAAATAGGGAAACACAAACACAAAACCAGAATAAGAGAAGCAAAACCAAAAAGGAAAAGGGAAAACAAACCCCCCACCCCCATCCCAACCCCCCGTGTTAGTCAGGTGTATTTCTCTACAATCAGTAAATAAAAGATTTAAATGGCACATATTTTTCCGGTCTACGCTTCGAATTGATTTGCATTATTCATGCAACGTGCCCTATATTTCTAAGCCCACTGTGAAATACATGGTATGCGCACTGTGTATCTATACATTCATTTATTTATCTAGAATTATGTGTGTCTGCATATTAATGACGTACATATTTAACATTTTTTTTTCTATTTTGTTTCACTTTCCTTTTCTCCTTTGTTTAATATAGTCCGGTGTGCATTAAACACACACACACACACACACACACACACACACACACACACACACACACACACATATATATATATATATATATATATATATATATATATATATATATATATATATATATACGTATGTCTTCCCTTCTTTTTGCCAACCCTCCTCGAAACTCTACGAAATTCTTTACAGAACACGAACTTATAAGAATACAGAAACAGGAACAAAGGAAAGGAAAAGAAAAGAAAAGAAAAGAAAAAAAAATCACACATGTCAGAGAGAAGCAATATATTAGATTTCTTCAGCAATCTCGAATTTTATTTCCATGAACAAGAGAGCTAAGCTTTTGATGAATTTCCTTCGGCAATTGCAGAAAAAATTGCAATATTCAGATACATACACGTTATTGTTAGTAAGGGATTGGTAACACTTTTAGTTATTTTCTGGTTATTTTCCTTTTTCGTCGAAGCTTTTTACTCAATGAATTACTTGCAACGATGATCACCCTGGAAAGCATTGCGTAACTAAGTATGTTTCGATGATTAAACTATTTTATTTGATTTCATTCGGTTATTGAACTGTTCACTGATGTTGCAATGTGAGAATATTTGAACGAGAGGAAAACAAGGGAAGAGGATTAGACATAGTAGTAAAATATTATGTATTAGATTTCAAATATGTTTCGTATTCTCTCTCTCTCTCTCTCTCTCTCTCTCTCTCTCTCTCTATATATATATATATATATATATATATATATATATATATATATATATATGTATATGTATATATATATATATATATATATATATATATATATATATATATATATATACATATATATATATATATATATATATATATATATATATATATATATATATATATATATATGTGTGTGTGTGTGTATGTATATATATATATATATATATATATATATATATATAGAGAGAGAGAGAGAGAGAGAGAGAGAGAGAGAGAGAGAGAGAGAGAGAGAGAGATTTCTAGTATATATATGTATATATATATATATATATATATATATATATATATATATATATACATATATATATACATAGTCTTTCACTCTCTCCCTCAATCTATCTATCTATCTCTATCTGTCTCTCGCACACACAAACACAAACCCACACACCACCACTCTTTCTCTCTGCCTCTCATCTGAAACACACACATACATACACACACACCTCTCATTCTCCCTATCTCTCAACCTCCGACATTGCAACTTTAACCTCCCTCCTCGACCTTTTGACCTCTCTTGACCAATTGTCCTTAAGGTCACGACCGGATGTTTCCCATGTGGTCTGTGCTTGCCATTGAGGTCTTTGGGCTGGATGGAGCGATTGTGTTGTTGGATGTGTTACGTGTGTTCTGGCTTGTGGGGGAAAAGGTATTTTGTTGTTCCATCTATCTTGTCTTCCTTTGTCTATCTCTCTACCTATATGTGTGTTTATGTGCTCGTCCAATTGATTTTTTTTCTGTCTATGTGTGTCTGTATGTGCAAACATGCATTCATGTATACTTACACATATACACGCACACGCATACATACACACATGTACATATAAATATACTTATATATACAGACACAAATATATGTATATATATATATATATATATATGTGTGTGTGTGTGTGTGTGCATGTGTATATGTATGTGTGTGTGTGCATGTGTATATGTATGTGTGTGTGCCTAAATACGTACATACATACATATATAAAAACGTTTACACCAGAACCTTTTAGTGGTATCCTCAAATCAAAAGAAAAATGCCATCTTTCCGCCATACCTCAAATCAAATGATTTTGAGTGTCGTTAAACTGCGAGATTAGCTAGGATTGATGTAATTGTACATATAAATATGAATGTTGTTCTTTTATGTTGTTCTTGTGTTGCTTTGCAATGGTTATTACGCTGTGTGTGTGGGTGCAGGGGGTATGTCAGTGCAACTGAAAAGTGCTACGGGGACACGACTCGCGAGGTAGGTCAGTGGTAGCATGCGACCTGATTGGTCGGTGTGCAGGGGCAAGCTTCGCCCGATGTCCTGCCCTGACGTCGGTGCATGGTAGCGACACCTCGCAGCTCAGGTCACTCGTGATTGGTTGAGGTCTGGCATGAGAACGGTGCCTGCAGCTGGCACGGAGGCCAGCTACAAAAAGCCCGATTTTGGAAAATTTTGTTAGTTGTCCCAGTTGAACCAGCGACCTGGTTTCCGTGTAACCAGCCGTCTCCTCTCCACCATGCGACCTCGTCTTCCTCACCTTTTCCTGCCCTGGTAATGTTACTTGTGCCTATGTACTCTTTTGTGATGTCGTGTCCTGTATTATGTCTATTCCGGTAATAAACCGCATGTTCTGTTCTGGTGCTTTTTTTCTGATTGACCTTTCTGTACTGATCCTCTCTCTCCACGGAGTAAACGGACTCAGGACATTGGCGACCTTGCCAGGATCAGTCAGTCAGTCGACAGTTAAGCCCAGAACCATGCGGAATTACTTGGATGAGGCCAGGGAGCTTGGTTTACGGCATGCAAGTGCTCCATTACATTGAGCAGCAGGAGAAGATCAGGCGGGAGAAGGAGGAACGAGCGTATCAGGAGCAGGAAAAACAACGGCAAGAGGCTCGGAAGCAGCGCAAGCTCGCAGAACGCGAGTTGAAGAAGCGGCAGCTTCAGCGTGAGCAGGAGGAACGAGCGCTGGAAGAAAGACAGAGGCAGAAAAAGGACGCACAGAAGGCGCAACAGAAGGATGTCGGTTCTCCCTTCTTGGACGCCCTGAGGATGTCTGCCTGTCTTTTCCAGGGTGGAACCGCTCTGGTCCTCGGGTCGAGAGCTGGGCAACTCAGAAACTCCCGGGAGAAGGACGTCGGTCGGAAGAGCCACCGGCGACTAAACATTCTCTTGCAGTGATCGTCCGTTCGCGCGAAGACCTGTCGCAGCAGTGGATTCGCCGCCCGAACGGACAGGAGCAGAGAGAACACCCGGGGAGTGACCGACGGGCGAAGCGGCCTTCGCCTTCAACGGACCAGCGACCGCGGATGTTCGCCCTCGGATGGAGGTTTCTTGTGCGGGTAAGGCTCGTGCACAAGGAGGCGCAGCCAGCAGAAGCGAGGGTAATTCCGTGAAGGCGTGGGCACCAGAGGAGCCGCCGGCAGAGGCTCGTGCATCAGAGGAGCAGCCAGCAGAAGCGCGTGCACCGGAGGAACCGCTAATAAAGGTCTGTATCAAGAGGAGTCGCCTGCAGAAGCCCGTGCACCGGAAGAGCCGTCGCCAGAGACGCGTGCACCGGAGGAGCCGTCGCCAGAGACGCGTGCACCGGAGGAGCCGTCGCCAGAGACGCGTGCACCGGGGGAGCCGTCGCCAGAGACGCGTGCACCGGAGGAGCCGTCGCCAGAGACGCGTGCACCGGGGGAGCCGTCGCCAGAGACGCGTGCACCGGGGGAGCCGTCGCCAGAGACGCGTGCACCGGGGGAGCCGTCGCCAGAGACGCGTGCACCGGAGGAGCCGTCGCCAGAGATGCGTGCACCGGAGAAGCCGTCGCCAGAGACGCGTGCACCGGAGGAGCCGCCCCCAGAGACGTGTGCACCGGAGGAACCGCTGCAAGAGACGTGTGCACCGGAGGAACCGCTGCAAGAGACGTGTACACCAGAGGAGCCGTCCCCAGAGACGCGTGCACCGGAGGAACCGCTGCAAGAGACGCGCACACCAGAGGAGCCGCCCCCAGAGACGCGTGCACCGGAGGAACCGCTGCAAGAGACGCGTACACCAGAGGAGCCGCCCCCAGAGACGTGTGCATCGGAGGAGCCGCCACCAGAGACGTGTGCATCGGAGGAGCCGCCACCAGAGATGTGTGCACCGGAGGAGCAACCTCCAAGGACGAGTGCACCGGAGGAGCCGCCCCCAGAGACGTGTGCGCCGGAGGAGCCACCAACAATGGCAAGGACATCGGGGGAAAATGATGACCTGGCCGACAGATTGCCAGGAATTGGACGTCCCCTCGAGGAAGCAATAGATGTGAAATGTAGTCCCAGAGGACCGTCGAGGATGAGATGCACTTCGGAGGACCCACCAGTTGAGAGCAGGTCACCTGAGGAGCTGCTGGCAGAGAGGGAGTCACTCCCAGAGGAAGTTTTTCCAGCGCAGCTGCCAAGGACGAGTACCCAGCGTATCGTGATGGGCCGTAGACGAGACCGTGACCGTCGTATATATATATATATATAGTCTTTCACTCTCTCCCTCCCTCCATCTATCTACCTATCTTTATCTATCTATCTCTATCTGTCTCTCGCACACACAAACACAAACCCACACACCACCACTCTTTCTCTCCGCCTATCATCAGAAACACACATACACACACACACACACCTCATTCTCCCTATCTCTCAACCTCCGACATTGCAACTTTAACCTCCCTCCTCGACCTTTTGACCTCTCTTGACCAATTGTCCTTAAGGTCACGACCGGATGTTTCCCATGTGGTCTGTGCTTGCCATTGAGGTCTTTGGGCTGGATGGAGCGATTGTGTTGTTGGATGTGTTACGTGTGTTCTGGCTTGTGGGGGAAAAGGTGTTTTGTTGTTCCGTCTATCTTGTCTTCCTTTGTCTATCTCTCTACCTATATGTGTTTATGTGCCCGTCCTATTGATTTTTTTTCTGTCTGTGTTTGTCTCTATGTGCAAACATGCATTCATTTATACATACACATATACACGCACACGCATACATACACACATGTACATATAAGTATACATATATATATATATATATATATATATATATATATATATATATGTGTGTGTGTGTGTGTGTGTGTGTGTGTGTGTGTGTGTGTGTGTGCACGTGTGTGTGTGTGTGTGTGTGCGCGCGTGTGTGCATGTGTATATGTATGTGTGTATGCCTAAATACGTACATACGTACATATATAAAAACGTTTATACCAGAACCTTTTAGTGATATCCACAGATCAAGGGAAAAAATGCCATCTTTCCGCCATACCTCAAATCAAATGATTTTGAGCCTCGATCTGATTACGAAATTTTCTGGTTATCGATAAAACAACATGATAACCTTACTTTAACGGACTTATTATTGTCATTATTGTTGTTTTTATCATCATTATCAATACCGATATTCCTACCATTATCAATATTGTTAAAAATATTAATATCATTATTATCGTTGTTATGATAATAATTATTATCATTATCATCGTTGTTATGATAATTATTATCATTATTATCGTTGCTATGATAATTATTATTATCACTATTATCGTTATGATAATTATTATTATCATGGTATAGTATTACATATTATTATTATAATTATCATTATTATTATAATTATCATGATCATCATCATTGTTATTGTCATTATCATTGTCATTATCATTAATATCATCATTATCCTTATCATAATCATTATTGTTACTATAATTAGAATGATGAGCTATTGATCAAAGAAATATAAGGATGACTATTTTGCAGGAAATAAAAGGATTCATTGCATATGCTAAAAATGTGGATGAAATGAACAGAGAGTCAGGAAGTATTGCAGCTTTTGCAAAACGGCTAGGGTGTGCGGCCCTGTCTGTTTGTTTGTGTGTGTTTGTTTGTGTGTGTTTGTTTGTTTGTGTTTGTGTGTTTGTGTTTGTGTGTGTGTGTGTGTTTGTGTTTATGTGTTTGTGTGTGTGTGTGTGTGTGTGTTTGTGTTTATGTGTTTGTGTGTGTGTGTGTTTGTATGTTTGTGTGTGTGTGTGTTTGTGTATGTGTTTGTGTGTGTGTGTGTGTGTTTGTGTGTTTATGTGTGTGTTTGTGTTTATGTGTGCGTTTGTGTGTGTGTTTGTGTGTTTATGTGTGTGTATTTGTGTGTGTGTAGGTGTGTATGTGTATGTGTATATGTATATGTGTATGTATATGTGTGTTTTCTTTATTGATCAAAACAATGGATCAGAAATTACTTCACAGGTGAGAGAAAGCGATTTAGCAAACAGCAAAATTAGGCAAACGGCACTGCACTTTTGTTCCATAAGTAACACGTTGCGAAATACCGAGAAAATTCAATTCCTTTTTTATGTAGACAGCGAGAGAATTGAATTTTTCTGTTGGAATCGGAATATTACCTGCAAAACAGTCCTCCCAACACGGTAAAATAAGTGAATATTCAAATGTTCACAACGGAATATTAAGGCATTTCCAAAGTACTACAATGACTATTTCGTCGGTGCAAATATATAGTGTAATTCCTACCTCCCGCCCTATTGCAATTCTGTAGATTTCTCTACCTTTACGAAATCGTTATTGTGTTCGTGTTTACTGCCTATGAACGCGCCCCTTCCTATGTGGATTCGTTTCATTACTTGTTTCTTTATATTGTTTCTTTATATTCACCTTTTTTTTACTCTTTCTTTCTCCCCTTTCTATATCTCTCTCTTCATCTATTCTTTCTTTTCTCTGTCTCTGTCTCTATCTCTGTCTCTCTCTATCTCTCTTAATCTCTCTTCATCTCTTTCTCTCTTTTATTCTCTCTCTTTCTCTCTCTCTCTCTCTCTCTCTCTCTCTCTCTCTCTCTCTCTCTCTCTCTCTCTCTCTCTCTCTCTCTCTCTCTCTCTCTCTCTCTCTCTCTCTCTCTCTCTCTCTCTCTCTCTCTCTCTCTCTCTCTCTCTCTTTCAGACAGGATAATACCCATTTGAATTCACACAGTATCAAATCGAAGTGTGAAAATCTAAACGGCTGACACAGAAGACAGTACTAAGAAAGCGAAGGAAAGAGTAGGAGAAGGCAATGAATATGATAAGAATAATTATGATAATGATCAAGCGGATCTCTCTCTCTCTTTCTCTTTTTCTTTCTTTCTCTCTCTCTCTCCTCCCCCTCTCTCTCTCTCTTCATCTCCTCTTTTTCTCTTTTATTCTCTCTCTCTCTCTCTCTCTCTCTTCATCTCTTTCTCTTTTCTTGCCTTTGACATTGGAGGAACGGTATGACAGATATATACATAAATATGTGCGTGTGTGTGGGGGTGGGTGGGGGGGTGTATATGTGTGTGTTAGATGATGCTTTCACCTTTTTTCTATTGTCATTATTATCATTATCATCAGGTTACCGTTATTACTATCATAGATTATCATTATCACTATTATCACCATTAACGTCTTTATCATTGATATAATTTTCATTACTACCCTTATCGTCATTATCACCATTTCCATTATTGTTATCACTAATATTATTGTCATAGTTATCAATACTATTATTTGTATTGATTATCATCAATATCATTATCATTATTATCATTATCATAATAACCATTATCATTATCGTAATCATTATCATTATTATCATTATCATCATTATCATAATCATTATTAGCACCATTATCATTATCATAACAATTATTATTATCATCATCATTATCATAATCATTATTATCATCATTATCATTATCATAATCACTATTATCATCATTATCATTAACATAATCATTATTATCACCATCATCATTATCATAATCATTTTTATCATCATTATCCTTATTATAATCATCATTATCACCATTATCATTATCATTATTATCATCATTATCAAAATCATTATCATCATCGTTATAATTATCATAACCATTATCATCAATATCATTATCATAATCATTATTATCACCATTATCATCATTATCCTTATCATAATCATTATTATCATTATCTTTATTATCATAATCATATCATTATCATAATCATTATTATCACCATAATCATTATTATCATTATCATAATTATTATTATCATCTTTCTTATAACCATTATCACCATTATCATTATCATTATCATAATCATTATTATCATCATTATCATTATCATAATCATTATTATCATCATTATCATTATCATAATCATTATCATCATTATCCTTATCATTATCATCATCATAATAATTACCAACCTCCCGGGAGACTTCACCCCCCTCCCATCTTCCCCCACTCGTGTCTCCCCGAACGAGAGAGAGTCTTCCTCTATGTCGTTCTTTCCGATGACGTCTGACGCCATGATCTACTTCCGATGACGTTTATCATTTACCTGTCGTCTCTTCTTTGCCAACAACACTTCCTGAGCCGTAATTGCGTTGTCTTATATTCTGATCCGACCCGATCCGGTTCCTTCAGGTTTGTAACCGATCTGATCCGGTTCTTTCAGCTCAGTAAGCGATCCGATCCGGTTCTTTCAGCGTAGTAAGCGATCCGATCCGGTTACTTCAGGTTTGTAACCGACCCGATCCGGTTCCTTCAGGTTAGTAAACGACCCGATCCGGTTCCTTTCACGGTCTCTAGGATCCGTATTTTTCCCCGTTCTTCGGTATTCGTATCTTTGTCATTCATATTTACATATTTCGTATTCGAATTCTTGCTTCGTATTTGCGATTAGGGTAGAATATATATATATATATATATATATATATATATATATATATTTATATATATATATACACACATATACTGAAACTACGTAACTATATGCATATGTGCAAGAGTTACATTGCATTCTTACTGGATAACAGAATCAGTTAATCAGGTTGCACTCAATTAAACATAATTCCTTTTTGAAATACCACTTACAGTATGATTATCTAACAATTTTTTTTTTTTTTTTCTCGTAACTGCCATTCTCTGATCGTTTCCTGTAATCAATTATTTCAAAACATTTCAGCAAGAAATTTAATTAAAAAAAAAAAAAAATCTAATTTAAACGATTTTCACATTAAGTCTACGGAGAGAAAACCCAAGCCAGTGTCAGAATATAATTGGAAGTGTCGCCAACGAAAGCAGTCGGGACTTATATTTATTTACTGATTCTATGAATTTCGGTATATCGCCCCCACCACGCATAGGTTTGTTTGTATAAGCGCCCCCCCCCCCCCCCCCCCCGAGGAAAAAGATAAAATATCACAAAAAAACTTCTGGTTAGTAACCGACCCGATCCGGTAACTTCTGGTTAGTAACCGACCCGATCCGGTTCCTTCAGCTTACTAACCGACCCGATCCGGTTCCTTCACCTTAGTAACCGACCCGATCCGGTTCATTCAGCTTAGTAACCGACCCGATCCGGTTCCTTCAACTTGGTAACCGATCCGATCCGGTTCCTTCAGCTTAGTAACCGATCCGATCCGGTTCCTTCAGGTAGTAACCGATCCGATCCGGTTCCTTCAGGTTTGCAACCGATCCGATCCGGTTCCTTCAGGTAGTAACCGATCCGATCCGGTTCCTTCAGGTTAGTACCGACCCGATCCGGTTCCTTCAGCTTAGTAACCGACCCGATCCGGTTCCTTCAGCTTAGTAACCGACCCGATCCGGTTCCTTCAGCTTAGTAACCGATCCGATCCGGTTCCTCCAGCTTAGTAACCGACCCGATCCGGTTCCTTCAGCTTAGTAACCGACCCGATCCGGTTCCTTCAGCTTAGTAACCGACCCGATCCGGTTCCTTCAGCTTAGTAACCGACCCGATCCGGTTCCTTTTACGGTCTCTAGGATCTTTCCCGGTTCTTCCGTATTCGTATCTTTGTCATTCATATTTACATATTTCGTATTCGAATTCTTGCTTCGTATTTGCGATCAGGGTAGTATATATATATATATATATATATATATATATATATATATATATATATATATATATATATATATACTGTAACTACGTAACTATATGTATATGTGCAAGAGTTACATTACATTCTTACTGCATAACTGAATCAGTTAATCAGGTTGCACTCAATTAAACATAATTTCTTTTTGAAATAACACTTACAGTATGATTATCTAACAAAATTATCTTTTTTTTTCTCTCCAGTAAATGCCATTCTCTGATCGTTTCCTGTCATCAATTATTTCAAAACATTTCAGCAAGAAATGTCATAAAAAAAATCTAATTCAAACGACTTTCACATTAAGTCTACGGAGAGAAAACCCAAGCCAGTGTCAGAATATAATTGGAAGTGTCACCAACGAAAGCTGTCGGGACTTTTATTTATTTACTGATTCTATGAATTTCGGTATATCGTCGCCACCACGCATAGGTTTATTTGTATAAGCCCCCCCCCTCCCGAGGAAAAAGATAAAATACCACAAAACAGAAAAAAGTACCATAAATAAAATACCATAAATAAAATACCATAAATATAATATCATATATAAAATACCAAAATAAATTACCATAAAAGAAATACCATAAATAAAATACCATAAATAAAATACCATAAATAAAATACTATAAATAAAATACCATAACTAAAATACCATAAATAAAATACCATAAATAAAATAATAAAATACCATAAAAAGAAAAATATAAAATACCATGAGAATGCTGGTAGTGAAGGTTCTCGGTATTGAAGGCACTTGAGTTTAGTTGGGTTCTCCATATGGTGTGTGGACCATAACAGTATTCCTCCTTGACATTTTAATCTTTTATTAATTTAACAAAACATAAAGAGAAAATTATAAACTTAATGAATGGGCTTATACCTGAGAGCTCTGATTTTAATTCGTATTAATTGAAACTGTCAAATTTACTCTCAATAAGACTTCCAGTATTGATACACATTTTTATTTTGATCCTTTTGAATCATTTTTTTTTTTTTTTATTCTATAATTACCAACACTGAGCGGTCAATGAAATCCACTGCCTAATTTAGTTTAACCTCATATTAATTCTCGTCTTAAATTCAGTGAGGTATCACATGTTATGTTAACGTGGCGTTAGCTCTCTGCTGTTCCGATATTGTGTAGTTTATCTCCTTTATTTTCCCTCTTTCTTATTATAACTCACCGGATGTTATTCTGTCTATCAGTCTCGAGCTGTCGCCTTTAACGAGCCACGACTCTAAACAATTCCAGGCAACCACAACGACCACAAAAATGGTTGATAATTTGCCGTGACTCTTTTCACACTCCTAGTTCTCAATTACTGTTTCCCTTCTCTTATATCTTACTGTTTCTTACAGGATATTTCCTCTTTCGTACCATCGGGCTGTCACCAATGAAGAGCCCCGACAGAGCACTTTTAATTTTCAACCACAAAGAAAAAAAAAATACAAGTTGGAGGCAAGGCGTTTGGCAAAGATGGCGTCGCGGCCGGTGGTGTACTCGTGAAACCAAATTCCGCCGGCAGAAAGAGGAATTAAGGGACGAATGAGGCATATCTTTCAATGATTATGATGCCCCTTCCCTTAGGCACATTTAGGAATATGTAGCATTGCCCTGACTACTCAATATATCCCTTAAAATTGTGAGAAAACAGCCCTCCAACGCTACATTACCTGCGGGCAGAGAGAGGAATCAGGAAATGAACGGGCAAGGCGGGAATGGCCAGTTGTTGTCCCCGTTTTCTTTTCGTTGACTTATCTGAATTAATTGTTAGAACTTTAATCGGATTAATACCTTAATTCACGTGAAGAGTTATTAACATTTAATTTTGGTATATTTAATTAAGATTACTATTAATGATATCGTCCGTGCGACTTAGTGAGTTTGGTTTTCGTGGCTATTTTCAGTGGCTTCAGATATGTTTTAAATAAATGTTGGATTATAACAGATCCGGACGTATGTATATGTATATATATATATATATATATATATATATATATATATGTATGTATGTATATATATGTATACATATATACATATACATATGTATATACATATATGTATATATATATATATATATATATATATATATATATATACATATATATATATATATATATATATACATATACATATATATATAGATAGATAGATTAATTGATAGATAGGTAGGTAGGATAGATAGATAGATAGAAATAAAGAGAGAAAGAGAGATATAAAGAAAGAAAGATCGAGCAAGCAACTCTAGCTTATAGCCAGTTGACCGCTCCCGCCACGTTTACAGAGAGAGAGCTAGAGATAGATAGATAGATAGATAGAGAGATAGAGATAGATAGAGAGATAGATAGATAGATAGATAAATAAATAGATAGATATAGATATATACATGTGTATGTATGTGTGTGCGTGCATACATATATACACACATACATACATAAATACATACATACACACACACATACATACAGATATACATATAGTAACCAAATTATTTCTTCACACCAACAAGAACCAATCAGAGTCGTTTGCCTTTAACTGAAGTTTTAGAAGCAATCACCATATTAATGAGAGTTTCAGAGGGACGGAAAATTCTGGTGCAGTTTCAATCTCAGTGTGTTACCATGAGAAAGAGGGAGAGAGACAGAGAAAGGGAGAGAGAGAGGGAGAGGGAAGGAGGGAGGGAGAGAGAGAGAGATAGAGGGAGGGAGGGAGGGAGAGAGAGAGAGAGAGAAAGAAAGAGAAGGAAGAAGTGTGTTTCCATGAGAAAGAGAGAAAGAGAGAGAGAGAGAGAGAGATAGAGGGAGGGAGGGGGGGAGGGAAGGAGGGAGAGAAAGAGAGAGAGAGAGAGAGGGGGAGAGGAGAGAGAGAGAGAGGGAGAGGGAGAGGGAGAGAGAGAGAGAGAGAGAGATAGAGAGAGAGA
>BOPN01002454.1:140000-145000 GCA_017312705.2 Penaeus japonicus
ATTCGTTCTAGCTCAGCTGGGTGTAGACTGAAGTTACGAGGAGGTCTGGTTCCTTTCCTTCCTGTGCCAGTTAGAGGATTATTTAAAGTTTGGTCTGTTCATGGTTAGCGTTTAAGGATTAGCATGAGATTGACCATTTAATTTTATTTAATTTATTTCAGTGTTTGGAGCATATATCGAGGATATATATATATATATATATATATATATATATATATATATATATATATATATATATATGTATGTAT
Organism: Penaeus japonicus; assembly: GCA_017312705.2. Classification (NCBI taxonomy): domain Eukaryota; kingdom Metazoa; phylum Arthropoda; class Malacostraca; order Decapoda; family Penaeidae; genus Penaeus; species Penaeus japonicus. The sequence goes on from BOPN01002454.1 coordinate 140,249, forward strand.
CTATCTATCTATATATAGATAGATAGATATATATATATATATATATATATATATATATATATATACACATATATATACATGTGTGTGTGTGTGTGTGTGTGTATTAACTCCTCCCCCCCCTCTCTCTCTCTCTCTCTCTCTCTCTCTCTATCTATCTATCTATCTATCTCACTATACATACACACACAGAGCGTTGAACTATCCCTTCGTGTTCGACCTCCATACTTTCGTACATTCATTCATTTTTCTACCTACCAGTTTCCACCCCACAAACACATATTCCCTGCACCCCCCCCACCCCACCTTAATAAAAAAAACATAAAAAACATTTTAAAAAAAGCAAGCACATAAAACCAACAAACAGAACACCATAAAAACGACCCACCAGTCCAACACGAATGCCTACCAAACCGCGACTTAGATTAACGTGGAAGAGAAACACGACAGGTAAATTAGGCACTGGATGGACAAGTCGCTGCAACACTCAATATGGACAATGCAATAACAAAGCGGGACGTGAGAGCTGGTGAGATCTGTATGGTGCGTTGTCAGCGGAACAATCGCCTTGTGAATCAGCCACGTGATGGTGTGGGGAGGGGGAGGGGAAGGGGAGGGGGAAGAGGGGAAGGGAGGGGAGGGAAGATATGTGGCAGCATGGGAGTGGAAATCAAGGGGAAAATATGAGTATCGAGGTGGGAGAAGAGGGGAGGGAAGGGGAGAAGAGGGGAGGGTAGGGGAGAAGAGGTAAGTGTGGGAGATGGAGGGGAAACCAAGGGAAAGTAAAGGAAGGGGAGGGGAAGGGGAGAGTGAACCGGGTGGGGATAGAGGGGAGGGAAGGAGAGTGGAATTGAGGTGGAGAATGAGGGGAGGAAAGGGGAGAGGGGAGATGAGGTAAGTGTGGGAGATGGAGGGGAAACCAAAGGAAATAAGGGGAGGGGAAGGGGAGAAGAATGGAATCACGGTAGGGAAAAAGGGGAGAGGAGAGGAGACCAAATAGGTGAAGGAGGTGGAAGGGAGGGGAAACCGCAAGGGATTTAAAGGGAAGGGGTGTGTCAGTTTCATGTTGTTATAACTTTACTATATAGTGATGTTATGAAACGCTATTTCTTATGGTGCAAAATGTGACTTATAAAGTTGTAAGTTGTCATCGTCACGAAGGATTATGCAATGCAACTCAACATCCAGTGGCTTGTCCCGTATAAAGTTTATTAGAAGATATTTGCGTTTATCAAAGTATGATATTTAAGCTAATACTCCATCTTTCCAAAGTAGATAAAAAAAAAAAAAAATAAACACACAAAGAAAAAAAAACTGATCCTAATCTAAAGTAAACTTGTTTATTATAAAAAGTATGAAAAGTAATTTACATTTTCTCCACTTTAGCCCTCCCCTCCCTTCTCCCTCAACATGCACGTCGCAAACTTTTGAAATAATATCACAAAATGAAGAAAATCAAAATAGTGATATATATATATATATATATATATATTTTTTTTTTTTTTTTTTTTTTTTTTTTTTTTTTTTTTTTTTTTTTTTTTTTTTTTTTTTTTTTTTTCTTTTTTTTTTTTTTTCTTTTTTTTTCTTTTTTTTCTTTCTTTTCTTTTCTTTTTTCTTTTTCTTTTTCTTTTTCTTTTTCTTTTTCTTTTTTTTTCTTTTCTTTTTTCTTTTCTTTTCTTTCTTTCTCTCGCTCTCTCTTTCTCTCTCTCTCTCTCTCTCTTCTTTTTCATTTTCTTTCCTTTTCTCTTTTAATGGGTTGTTGTCCCTATTTTTATATGAATAATTTCATAAAAACGTCGTATGTAAAAAGCGTAAAATTTTAAATTATAGCAACCACTGATTTTATTTTTATTATCATTATCAAACCTATTATCTTTATCATGAGTAGAATCATCATCATTATCAGCTTATCACTATTAATGATATCATCAAAAAAAAAAAAAAAAAAAAAAAAACATAAAAAAAGCAAACAGATAAAACCAACAAACAGAACACCATAAAAACGACCCAACTGTCCAACACGAATGCCTACCAAACCGCGACTTAGATTAACGTGGAAGAGAAACACGACAGGTAAATTAGGCACTGGATGGACAAGTCGCTGCAACACTCAATATGGACAATGCAATAACAAAGCGGAACATGAGAGCTGGTGAGATCTGTATGGTGCGTTGTCAGCGGAACAATCGCCTTGTGAATCAGCCACATGATGGTGTGGGGAGGGGAAGGGGAAGGGGAGGGGAAGGGAGGGGGAGGGGAGGGGAGGGATGATATGTGGCAGCATGGGAGTGGAAATCAAGGGGAAAATATGAGTATCGAGGTGGGAGAAGAGGGGAGGGAAGGGGAGAAGAGGGGAGGGAAGGGGAGAAGAGGGGAGGGAAGGGGAGATGAGGTAAGTGTGGGAGGTGGAGGGGAAACCAAGAGAAAGTAAAGGAAGGGGAGGGGAGGGGGGACTGAACCGGGTGGGGATAGAGGGGAGGGGAGAAGAGTAAAATTGAGGTGGAGAATGAGAGGAGGAAAGGGGAGAGGGGATATGAGGTAAGTGTGGGAGGTGGAGGGGAAACTAAAGGAAACCAAGGGGAGGGGAAGGGGAGAAGAGTGGAATCACAGTAGGGAAAAAGGGGAGAGGAGAGGAGACCAAATAGGTGAAGGAGGTGGAAGGGAGGGGAAACCGCAAGGGATTTCAAGGCAAGGGGTGTGTGTCTGTTTCATGGTGTTATAACTTTTCCATATAGTGATGTTATGAAACGTTATTTCTTATGATTCGAAATGTGTCATAAAGTTGTATGCAGCGTCATCGTCATGAAGGATTATGCAATACAACTCAACATCCTTTGGCTTGTCCCGTATAAAGTTTATTAGAAGATATTTGCGTTTATCAAAGTCTGTTATTTAAGCTAATACTCCATCTTTACAAAGTAATAAAAAAAAAATAAATAAATAAACACACAAAGAAAAAAAAAGTGATCCTAATCTAAAGTAAACTTGTTTATTATAAAAAGTATGAAAAGTAATTTACATTTTCTCCACTTTAACCCTCCCCCTCCCACCTCCCCCACCCCCAACCCCCCTTCTCCCTCAACATGCACGTCGGCAGATGCATCAAACTTTTAAAATAATATCACAAAAGAAAGAAAATCAAAATAGTGAATGTACTACAGTGAAGCTCAAATATAAATGCAAACAGTCAAGATATATATATATATATATATAACATTATTACAAGGGAGGCACAATATATACACGCAAGGGGGAAGCTAAGCCTATCGCAAAGCTAACGAGATCTAAGCTATAAGTATATAAATAAATATATATATATATATATATATATATATATATATATATATATATATATACATATATATATTTTTTTTTTCCTCTCTCTCTCTCTCTCTCTCTCTCTCTCTCTCTTCTTTTTCATTTTCTCTCCTTTTCTCTTTTAATGGATTGTTGTCCCTATTTTTTATATGAATAATTTCATAAAAACACCGTATGAAGAAAGAGTAAAATGTTACTGATTATAGCAACCACTGATTTTATTTCTATTATCATTATCATGAGTAGAATCATCATCATTATCAGCTCATCACTATTGATAATATCATTATTAGTAGTAGTATTGTTGTTGTTGTTATCATCATTGTTGCTAATATTATCATTGTTATCATTATAATTATTATTGCTCATGTCATAATTATCATCACTGTTATTGCTATTGTTATCATCTTCACTATCATTATTGTTCATATCATTATCATTACTACCATCACCATCATCATCACCATCATCATATACAGTATTAGTCATAACAGTAGCATTATCAATATCAACAGTACTGGTAGAATTTTATGCGCTGTGACACCTTTAAAAATAAAATGATAACATACTAGAAGCAGCACAATAAAAAAAAACAATTCCAGAGACGTGAGATGTCATCTAAATAATGACACTAACGACTGGGTAGAACAAATGCCGCGAAAATTCCTCCGAAAATTATATTGCAAATTTCTCAAAGAAGTTTCTGAGCGAGTCGCCGGAAAATTTTAATCGCTCGCTTGCGTAAGCTGTTGAGAACTATTTATTATTTGTTTGTTTAGCCTTTTGACACGTCTTTGTCATTGTTTTTGTTGTTGATTTTTTTTTTTTTTTTTTTTTTTTTTTTTTTTTTAGAAATCTGGTTTAACAGAAAGGTTAAAAAGTGACATACCAGTTATATATGAACGTTATATATGACACTTATATATGACACTGTCTAGACACTGACGCTCTGAGTTTAGTTCAGCTTAGATGAAATATCATTACCGAAACCAAATGAGGTGGAAATGAAACAACCTAAATGCTTATTTATCTTTCATTTGCCAGGTAAATATATCCGAATTCATCCCACCAACATAGATTGTTTCATCAGCAGCTTTTATAAATATCAGTATCGTACCTCGAGTGGTTCTCTCTCATTATCACAGCTGGAATTGCGTCATCGGTAATAGGAAAGCGCTCACGGAGGTCACGTTCTAAAAGAGAGAGAAAAAAGGAGTTTAGGCGACGCTCTCTGCAGGGGGCGTCACCCTGGCCTTAGCTCCTTCTTTCCTTGTTGCATTGCAATATGCCTCTCTTCTGTAATCCTTCGGGTGCGTGTACATATATCTATATCTATATCTCTCTCTCTCGCTCTCTCTCTCTCTCTCTCTCTCTCTCTCTCTCTCTCTCTCTCTCTCTCTCTCTCTCTCTCTCTCTCTCTCTCTTACCCTCTCTCTC
>BOPN01002454.1:165366-167866 GCA_017312705.2 Penaeus japonicus
ACACACACACACACACACACACACACACACACACATATATATTTATATATATATATATATATATATATATATGTATATATATATATATATATATACATATATTTGTCTGTATATCTATCTATATATCTGTCTGTCTATCTATAAATCTGTCTGTCTGTCTATACATTTCTCTATCTACACATTTATCTGCTTATATATCTATCTACATCTTTAACTATCTATATCTTTGTATCAATCTATATCTATATCAAAATCTATCCATTCATTTATCTATCTATATCAAAATCTATATCCATATCTAATTATCTCTTAGAGTGAAAGAGAGAGAGAGAGAGAGAGAGAGAGAGAGAGAGAGAGAGAGAGAGAGAGAGCGTGTGGTCTGCCTACCAATGTTTCTCTTTTACTCTCTCTCTCTCTCTCTTTCTCTCTATCTCTCTGTCTCTCTCTTTCTCTCTCTCTCTCTCTCTCTCTCTCTCTCTCTCTCTCTCTCTCTCTCTATCTATCTATCTATCTATCTATCTCTCTCTCTCTGCCTTATGTGCAAGAAAGAAGGAAGAAATAATATCAAAAGAAGGAAAGGTAACAAGAAAAGGAAACAAAAACCTAACTTAAATACGAGAAATTGCTTTTGTAAAAAAACATTTTTCTTTTCTTTTTTTCTTTTCAAACCTCTCACACAATTACCGACATTACATTCAATCCACGGCATTTACTTATTCACTTCCTTTATCACTTTTATCATCTACCCCTGTTCTCTTATTCCTTTTTCCCAATTCCCTCCTTCTTCCATCGGTCATCAACAGTTACGGGGGATGAATTACTCGAACACAGATGGCGCTGATGTACACTATCCCGAACAAGTTATGCGTCAAGATAATCAATTTCCGAATAGTTTGTTGCTCAAATTGAATTACTTGCAGGATTTATGTTCCGTGCGCTTCAAGATAACGCTTGGATTATTATTTCTTTCGAATGGATGTTGCAAAGACTATGTACGTACTACGGGAATAGTTGCAAGCAATATGCAGTACTTCACAATGGCTAAAGAATTAACAACAGTTTTATAACTCACGTCTGGTTCCGATGTTATGCAAATGAATCGGCAATGTTGATAGAGCTCGTGTGAAACCATGCATATGGCGCGTTCCGTATTGCTGGAATCTGTAATGAGTAAATCACTTTGTAATCCTCTTACTGTAGCGCTGTTGCAGAGAACGGCAGTACTGTTATGTTCAATTGACGTAAGGAGATTGCAAGACATTTCCGACCGTCGCGGCGCCGAATAAGGAAACAAAGGGGACGAGGGAATGAAGATGGGGAAAGGAGAGACACGGCGATTAATTCCGCGGAAAGGGGAATGGGGATAAGAGAGTGAAAAGGAAGCGGGGGAGAGAGAGAGAGAGAGAGAGAGAGAGAGAGAGAGAGAGAGAGTGAAAAGGAAGCGAGAGAGAGAGAAGAGAGAAGAGAAGAGAAATAAGACCGTGGGAAAACCGGGCCTGTTTTTGTTTTGGTCTGCACGAATTTCGCCGAGAACAAGGGAGTTGTTATGGGTTTTCTTTTCATAAAAACAACAAGGGTTAAGAGGGAAAGGCAGAGGGGAAGCGCGTAAAGCAGTCGAGATCGTTTACGCCTTCCTCTGATAAAGGACCATCCCCTTCTGCTAGACGCTAACGCTTGGTGCATTTTAAAGAACTGTACTGAGGTCTCCATCTTCCTTTAGTCTTCCTTTAATTCTGCTTCCTTTATTATCTTTTTTTTCTTCTTTTTCTACTCTTCTACTTCTTCCTTTTCTTCTTTTGCTTCTTCTGTTCCCACTTTTTGTTATGATGTTTCCTCTTCCTCTTCGTCTTTTTCTTCCTCTTTCCTACCTCTTCTACTTCTACTTGTTCTTCTTTTACATCCTCATCTTACAATTATTTACTATCTCCTCCTCCTCTTCATCTTCTTCATCCTCCCCCCTCCTCTTCTACTTCTTCTACCTGTTTTCCTTTTACATCCTCATCTTACAATTATTTACTTCCTCCTCCTCTTCATCTTCTTCATCCTCTACCCCTCCTCTTCTACTTCTTATTTTCTTCCTTCTCCTCTTCGCCTTCTTCTCCCTCCCTCTCGTCGTCTTTACTTCATCCTCTTCATAGATAACGAAGTAAATTCTACACTCTCCAAAACTCTATAACACAAACATTCTTAAAGCTGCTTCTACCACACCCGAGTCGTTTACATCGCACTTCCGGAATAAAGACGAAGACAATTCCCTTTTAAATATGTATCCGAAGCGAGCGGGTATTTACGGAGGAACCCCTGCGTTGCGTTCTTCCGTTGCAATGTGTTGCTCCTTTGCAATGTACTGTTTTTTTGGTCTTTGCATAATTAAAGAATACAGGGTTGTTGTTCAACTCTCCTAAAGAAGAACGTGGTAACAGAAGCTACTCTTATTAACACCAGGGGGGGGGGGAGGGTTGCTAGGAGACCACACGTTGTGGAAGATAATTAGTAGAGT
>BOPN01002454.1:185366-197866 GCA_017312705.2 Penaeus japonicus
TGATAAAGGTGATAACAATACCGGTGATGATGATGAGGATAATGATATTGATAATGATTGGGATAATGATGGTAATAATAGCGTAATGGTAGGAGTAATGATAATTATTATAATGTTGATAACGATTAAGATGATAATGAGGATGAAAGTAATAAGGGCATTAATTATGATGGTGCTAGTAATAATAACAATGATAATGATGGAGACGATTATAATGATAACGGTGAAAATGATAATAACATTAATAATGATAGCAACAAAAATAATGATAATAGCATTAATAACAATGGAAATGATGATAATAGTATTAATAAGATGATGAAATAGCGATAATAAAAAGATAATGATAGAAATAACAATGATGATAATAGTGATAATAATAATCATGATAATGATTGTTATCCTTTTTACTACTATAATCTATGTTATTGTTGTGATCATTATTATTATTAATAGTATTATTGTTATCAATATTATCATTGTTTATTATCATTATTATTATCATTATCATTATCATCATTGCTGCTCTTGTTATCACTACAATCATCATCTTTATTATCATTACAATGATAATAACCATGATGGTAAAAATGATGATAATCATAGCTGTGGTAATAACAGAAACAATCACAATAATAACATCAATAATGATAAAGGTATTCGTAACAATTCCCACAATGATAATTGATAGGAGATCACATTATAAACCTATTTGACAATGATGTAACGGTATTCATTCAGCGTAAAACTTTTTGCATGATTGAGTAATATCAACATTGGCATCATCACATCAATGAATCATTTCTGATTTTTTTTTCAGAAATTATTCATTTATGTGAAAATAATACCAGATGGTAAGATTTCAGATTTACACTTGAAACATATTTCAGTGTTGTATAGAGAGACAGATAGGTACACACGAACACAGGGAGAGAGGGGGAGAGAGAGAGAGAGAGAGACAAAGAGGAAGAGAGAGAGAGGGAGAGAGAAGAGAGATATAGAGCGACAAAGAGAAAGAGAAAGTGACAAAACGAGAGAGATAAGAGAGAGAGGGAAAGATAAGAGAGATAGAGAGCGACGTAATGAGAGAGGGAGAAAGAGAAGAGAGATAGAGAGCGACAAAGCGAGAGAAAGGGAGAGAAAAGAGAGATAGAGAGAGCGATAAAGCGAGAGAGAGAGAGAGAGAGCGACAAAGAGAGAGAGAGAGAGACAGAGAGAGCGATAAAGCGAGAGAGAGAGAGAGAAAGAGATCGACAAAGCGAGAGAGAGAGAGAGAGAAGAGAAAGAGCAACTAAGAGCGAGGGAATATTATATAAATATCTAGCAAGAGAGATAGAGAGAGAGAGAAGCTAGATGCATGCAATTGCCTGAGCGTCTACATCCAATTAATATTTCCAAAGTGGATGATAGATTTTCATTTGATAAATATGATAGAAGTAAATATGATTCGTGGATCAAAAGCCGCTTATTTGTGCTTTCATTTTGATAGGATTAACAAATTGAAAAATACGGTTGACAGTAACTGTGTCTTGTCCTTACTTGCGGAATTAATCCTTTCATTATTACTTGTATATATGTATATGTATATATATATATATATATATATATATATATATATATATTCGTCTTCTCCTTTTCATTTTTTCTTTTCTTTTATTTGTTTCTTTCATTTTTTTTCTTTTCTTTCTTACTTTCTTTCTCTTTCTTTTCTTTCTTTCGAACGTTCTATCTTTCTGTCTTATTTTCCTTTTTTCTTTTTTTTCTCGTTTTGCTTTATAAAACCATCCCAGGTTTCACTGGCTAACACATAGTGGTGGTGATCTTGGTGAAGGTACAATAATGACAATGGGAATGGTAGTGATGATGATCATGGGGGTTGTGATAGTGATGAATGATGGTGATGATGATGATGATGATCAAGGGGGTTGTGCTAGTGATGAATGATGATGGTGATGATGATGATCAAGGGGGTTGTGATAGTGATGAATGATGAGGATGGTGATGGTAATGGTGATGATTGTCATGGCGATGGTGATGAGGGTAATGATGATGACAGAGGTGGTAATGGTGATCATGTAGACGGTCATGATGATGATGTAGAAAATAGTTTTGATTTCATCATCATCCTCTCCGTCGCTATTATTATTACAATAATCATTAATTCATAATTATTATAATTATTGTTATCATTATCATCATCATCACCATCACTATTACTATCATTATAATCATTATTACCAGTATTGTCACTATTATCATTACTATGAGTATTAGCAGTACCATTCCTATAATTATGATTATCATCGAGTATTTTATAAGCACGAATTTTAAATAAACCTTTAATCTGTCTTTTTCTAAATGTCATATATACAAAAAGTTAAGTAGTAGAATGATACTGAGCTGCAACACACAATTAAATACCTCCATTTACATGTATACAGCAAGTACAAGCGTGTATATGTTGTAATTTGTAAACACATATTAATACATGCATTCGCAAGACACTTTTTTTTTTTTTTTTTTTTTTTTTTTTTTTTTTTTTTTTTGATAAGTATCTTCTCAAGTCAAATGAGGACTATATTGTTAATCGTGGTAGAATCATGCCAAATATTAAATCTAATCTTAAATTTGTATATATAAAAAAAATCTGAGGTTAACATAAGGTATTCATTAAAACACAGATAATTATCATATTTACTTACAATAACACATTTACAATCACTAGTCAGTAGTTTTTTTCAGTTTCGCTTGAAGCGCTTTTTCATACCGATTCCAGTAGATAAACGGCTGAAAATAACTCATTGTGATTCATGCAGGACTTCATCATATCTTATAGTAAACCTTGCAGTGTATACAAATCAGGGCATATACCGTACATATACATTATTCCTCTTTCCTTGCAATATGGACATACGCATTTTTTTTTTTTTTTTTTTTTTTTTTTTTTTTTTTTTTTTTTTCACGTAAACAAGACCCTCATCCTGAGAGCAAAACCAGTCCGCCATTACTTACAACCGACGCTAATAAGCCAGAAGCAGAATCGTTGAGCCTTGGTTCTGATGACCTGACTCTGCCGGTTAATATTACAGCTGGATTGAGTAAGAGGAATTTGTGTTTACCCTCTATATAATGCAGATGTGCAATTTCATTCTAGTTCGTTGCGCGATTAATCTATGCTTCCGAAGAAAAATGTTTTGAAGATTATTTACGCTTACATGATGGAGCAGATTTCAAGGTAGTTATATGCTTCTTTTGCATTCAAGCTGAACGAAAAGAGTATCTTATCTTTAAATCAGAAGATGCGTTGATCAGAATGGATTTGGAAGTTGGAATAACGCCATTGAAGTGTCATTAAAGATCTCAATGATAATCACTGGTCATTTAAAAAAAAGGGTCGAACTATGTGACCCAAGATCACATTTGAACAACTTTCCGCCAGAGTACCATTACGGAAGCTCATTACTTCGAGGAAACACATAGTTGGAACAGGGGTTAGCGATCAAGGGACAGTAATAACATTAATAATTTCCAGGTACTGTTTGGAAATGATGATAATGAGATGAGTTTAGAAGTGAGGGGATGCTCTACACAAGCCCAGTCGACCAAGGTTAAATTCTTCAATTGATGAGGAACATATACTCAGATGAATTTGCGAGGAAATATAAAAAAGATTCAAAGGAATTTCTTATTGAATGTGAGAGTCAAGGCGCTAAGCAAGTGTGGGTTTATGTGAGATATGTAAGTCATTCTCTGTCCGAGATAGCAATATGGGTAGCGGTAAATACAAGAACGCTGCAATACAGAAGTAAAAAAAGACACAACCATTAGCAATAAGCATAAGCATTGTAGAGCGCACGTCACACTTCAAACGCTGTAGTGGTATTTCAGATAGGAATGAACACATTAAAGGCAGCATAACGAGTCACTTAGCTTTACGAAGAGCCGGGAAACTCCAAGCCTTTTTATTTTGGTTCTCCCAGTCGGCTGAAGCCTACTCGTTCCCATACGTTGACTTACGAGAACATCCGTTGCGAAGGTTATAAAAGAAAGTAAAAATGATAAAAATAAAAAGATATAAATAAAAAAGATGGTAATGCAATACAAGGCTTGTCCAACGTAGCAGAAGAATTTGAAACAAGTACATCGCCAAGTAACAACGAAGTGAGAACACGTTTCAGCTCGATTCACAGACTACTGAGTCTACTTATAAAATTTAAATAATTCCAACCTGGACGTTCTGGAACACTCCGATAAAATATCAAAAGGATTAAGGATTAAGTGTGGCCGAAGCTGGTATGGTGGAAGGTACAGAGAATGCCCTCAAACAATTAGGGGAGGGATCTGACGGGAACAAAATTTTTGTAATGTGATTACAGATATCCTGAAGAAAGTTGAGTCCTGATCACGGAAGGTTCTTAGAAAATATCAGTCTAGTGTTTCGCTATATGTAGTTTTAAAGTAACTGACCATGCTATATTTAATTTGCATGTGTATTTTCCTTAGGACTTAGAAGGATATTGCAAGGTGATCAATTTACTCCTGATATAGTTGAAGTTTAAGTAAATACCCTGAACAGTCTAAATACAATGCCACTTTCCTATTTTTTAACCTCAGTTTCACCCCCATAAAAAAAAATATCTAAACCTATGAACGTTGAAGTCAATCAGAAGTTACACTCATGTGCAATAAATATTAATCTCACCGTAAATTTCCGTTCAGCTGAGCAGTTGTTCAGCACACTTAGACGTCTAAAACCGCATTAGAACGCACCCGTGACTCCGAGAAGACTAAATTCATGCTTATGTGACCTTCACGAAGACCTTTTAGCAGGAATAGATCCGCCAGAACGAACTGTTTGTTGTTCTAATCATTAGTCAGTTGGAAATACTCGACGACATGCTATTACTCATTTTATATACTTAAGAGATTAACGTTAGATCAGCATGTTATTTTTTGCTATTTACTATTTCATGATACTTTTGCGAATTATCAGTAGAGCAAATTTTGTAGATGTAGATGTGCAGCTTGTAGATGAACGAAAATCGGAACGTGTAGCTGTGTAAAATGTTCATTTGATTTTCATATTACTTTTGACAAATAGTAATATAGCTTTTCTTTTGATCTATTTATTTATGACTATCATTCAAATCCGGTTATTTGAACGAGAATTGATAAGTTAGCTAATGAGTTTCTCAGAATCAAGTTTTCAACATAATATATATATATATATATATATATATATATATATATATATATATATATATATATATATATATATATATATACACACACACAAAATGAAAGACCTTTCTTAAGGGATTTTCCACACAAAGAAAAGTTTAGCTCATAAAACCACAACAAATCTCTTCACAGACCATGACATCAAGAAATAAAGGTTGAAAAAAAAAAATTATGTATACATGACAAGATTAAAAAGTTGTCAGAGAGAAAGAAATTGAAGCAAAAGTGCACTCTCGAGCCATGAATAAAAAATCTACTGAAAACTTTAATATTTACTGAATAAGTGAGAGCCTTTATAGTTTAAGCAGTCACGTTAGAATGCATTACACAGAGCAAAATGCTTGAAGTTTTCTTGAAAGCTGTATTACATCTAATAGTATAAACATGATAATGATTTTAGGTTTACAACCTCCTATAACAAGGCATTATCAAAATAAATAAGAAAATGATGTTTGTGATCAGTCTGAATAAAAATAAGTGTGTACCATATCTTTAATATGTCAGAAAATTAATAATAAAGAATGACACATTCTTAGATCTGCAAGTTTCCTGGCACTCATTATAAAGTAAAAGGAACATGATCTAATTAGGTGATACTGGATTAAAGTCGCAAGATTTTGGACGAACATAGGATTATAAGTTGTTCAAATCAATGATTATTCATTAACAAAGATTTTGAAGAGATTAGATAGTTTGCTGTACTAATACTCCACTCCGAGTTCCGATTCATTTTCACGCGTGTAAGCTTGTAACACTTATATAAATATCAACTTACCAGAAATAAATATTGAATTGTGGTTCTTCATTAATGAACAGAGAGAGATCATTCACAAACTTACCGTGTTGAAAACGTATTGTTACACAGATTCGCCTGAATATTGTGGACATGATGGAGGAATGCGCACAGAACGAGACACTAAAGCTTTCAGAAAATATCATTTTATTATTTGTAACACAATGGACTGGGAAAGAGTGGATCTCTTGCCTGCATTTCTGTCCTCTTAAAATATATATTTGTATAAATAATACTTCTTCATGGGAACTCACTGAGTCATTTCCTATTAAAAGAATTTATTTGTGACTGAAATACAACATACATATCACACTTATGAAACAGTGTTAAAAGATAGTTGTTTTCAACCTTATTCCATATTATAACAACTCGGTATAATAATCTGAGAAAATTCCTTCGGGGAAAAATGTCTTTGACTTAATCTTTTATCATTTACTAATCAAAGAAAACAAAGAATTATACACAAGAACTACAGCCATTTGCCTATCATCTAAAAATGGTAATACATCAAATGAAAACCTTTAAAAAAAAAAATGGCATCAATGAAAAATTAAATGTACAATTCACCAACCAATATAAACATTGATTATAATTTTTCAAGTATCTGCAATTTTTCTAACAGATTATTTCTAACACCTTATCCTAAAAATAAACCACATCTTTCTATCCATTTCACCATTTCTTAATAGTTCTTGTACTATTCACAGGAAAAGATTCATAGTTATTTATAATTAGTAACCAAGCTTGTCATTTAGGCTAGTGCGGCCATCGCCTGTCTGCCTAGCTGGAGGGACCCAGGTGTCGTAGTTGGGATTATCTTCGTCAAACCTGGGATATTTCTTTTCGTGTTTTTTCTTTGCCTTTTTGGGCTCCTGGGAAAAAAAAGAAAGTGTGAAAGTAAAAATCAGCTGAAGACAAGCATATTACAAAGACAAATTACTATCTATGAAAAAGAAGAAATAACAATGAATGAACAAATAAAAGAAAAATTATGGATAAGTTCAAGATAACCAAAAGATAAGATCATTTAATAATTTAATAACTCAGTGTAACACTAAAATACAAAGTTACCACATCTTAAGCTATAGAACACCTCAAGCCCTTACCCGCTGAGAAGCTCTCACAAGCTCCAAGGTGGGAGGTAACGCAGGACCCATCACCCTCTGCTTTTTCCCTGGGGGAGTGTCTTCTTTTACGTCACTCTGTGAGGCGGTTTTACCCTTTGAATCCTGGGATGGGAGGCTTTTCTCCGACTCACTAGCATTGCTCTTGGCTGGGTCAGTAAGGCTGTGACCTCCACTAATGGCTATATCTTGGCTAGCCTTACTTTCACTGGACTCTGGGACCGCTGACCCTTTCTCCTGAGGTGGCCCCATGCAGCCACTAACACTCTCCGTCTGTGGAACTACAAATCTTCCATTTTCGCCGGGGTCAGCGACGAACTCTGTACAAGGCACTGGTGATCTTTCCTCCTGTTGTATGGGGGATTTAGTTCTCGGCATCTCTGGGGGTTTGAAGTCTTCCCTCGATGACGTGGCTACCTTGGGCTTGGGCTTGGGTTTGGGTTTGGAGACTGGACGAGGTGGAGGAGGCTCATCGTCTTCGTCATCTAATCTCTTCAGTTTTAACTTCTTCTCTGGTTCTTCTTCCAGGAAAGCCTTGTGCACTTGGAAGGTTGGCTCCTGCTAAAAAATATTGTGTAAGCATTAAATAGTCCTGAAAAAAGACTAAAAAGATTTGTATACATGACTTATCTCATTTTGCCTCCTCATGGATGATAATGATATTAACCCATCCACGACGGGGGAATTCTAGCCTTGAATGTCACAATGCTGGGGCGTTCAAATTATTAGGCCTAAATCAATTGAATGGCTGGCACAATACTGTGCCGCCCGGCCACTGGGCTTTTGAATGAGAGGTACAGTACTGTACCACCCGTCCAGAGTGGGTTAATATCCTAATAAAACAAAGTCATATTAAACCATACAGAAGATAACAAGGTAGAAAGAAAAATGGAAAACTATGATTCATAGAGGTATCTATACTTCCGCAAAATATAATAAAAGACAGGGATCTTTTTTAGCTTTTACTTTGACACATCTGAAGAAGAATGACTGACATGTAACATCCATTTTCAGATGTTAACCCTTTGACGACGGTGCGTCACACCCATGTGACACAGCTAAATGCCCGATAACTGGGTGACACACCAGTGTGACGTTCCCGATGCAATATTGCATAGGCCCGGCGTAGGGGGTTTCCACTTATCGCCAGGCCCATCGGGATTGGGTTAAGCAACTTAATTCATTTCTACACTTGACCGTCATTGAATCGTCATTATACACTCCTAAAAAAACAACTATATACTTACTTTTGGTTGTGGTTTTGTAAAGAAGGCAGCTTTTTTCAACAGCATTTGCTTTCTACTCAGAGCCTCAGCTGGCACCTTTTGACTGCTGCTTTGATCACCTGTAAAGTGATTGTGAACATTTGAGTTATGCGGAAAGTGAAATGAGTTAACAAACCACTGGCATCACGAGATTTCTTGAGATACTTCAGGACTATGAAGCAGTATTTAGCAATCTATAATCATATGGAACTATGAATTCTGCACACTCAAAAGATTAAGAAAGCACAGAAAAAGAATATGGCAGAGGGTACATAACAATGCTTATCCTGAAAATCTTTTGTAAGTATTTGTTACATTATGGCATAAGTACTATTTCATATCATATATACTACTTTATCTACTTTTATCTATCTATGTCCAAAAACTAGAAAATAAATGAAATTGTACAATATAATCTATAAAGAAAAATATGTCTCCCTAATAACATCGTACCAAGTTTTGAGGTGTAAGGCTTCATTTCCTGGACGCCAAATGGCCGTGCGACATTAGTCAATCTTCGGAGTCTCAGTTCCTCCTTTCGTAATTCAATGGCACGCAGCTGGAAAAAAATACCCAGAATGACATACTGAGATCTATATTCTTCTGTTTGTCTGTGTATTTATATGAATAAAAATACATACATATCCATATATCCAATGTTACTCAAAACAACAAAAACTCTGCATAAAAAAAAAAAAAAAAAAAAAAAGAAAATAAAGCACCTAGTGGCACCTCAGACAACTCACCTTCCACATGACTCTTTTGTGTTTGTCCGGCACCTGCGTCTTCAACTTCTGCATGAAGGAATCGAGGTCTTCCTCTTCTTCGGCGTCTGCTTCCTGCTTCAGGCGGTCAGCTTCCGCCAGTTTCTCCTCCAGTGACGAGAGCTCCTCTATCACTTCTTTGTATTTTGTAAGCTGAAGTGAAAAAAGGTAATAAGGAGAAAGTTTCACCATTGACATTGCCAATGTGAAAACTGTTGTATCTGAAATGAATACCAATATATGTGGTGGCATGTGCTTCAATTGCAAGAGTTGAAACTAGGCCTTTGCACATTGCAAGTATTATAGATATAAAAAGAAAGTTAATAAGAATGACAAAGGGAGAAAACCTAGAGAGAGGATAAGACTAGTAAAAGAAAGAACAAAATAACTAATTGAGTAAAAAAAAAAAGAAGAAAACCTAAAAGAAAGAAAAGACAAAAGAAGGAAAGAAATCCCAAGAAACAATAACTTTTAAAAATCAATTAAATAAAATAAACCGAAAAAGAGGAAGAAAGCGCGAGACAGTCGGCACAAAACCCACCAACGAGTCGTAGGTCTCTGCAGATCCGCCCTCCTTTCCGCTATCCTTCTTCATCCGCTTGAGCCGCTTCCGCTCCACATCACCCGTCCGGTCCAGGAAGTTGTCCTCATCGGAGTCGTAATAATCATTTTCCGCCCAGTCTCGCCTCTTACGCTCGTGGCTCTCTGCGTTGGGACAAGAGGCCGGTGGTCATTTCTTATAATCTCTTTTTGGCATTTTCTCTCCTTTTTTGTCGTGTTATTTACATTTGATATTCTATGCTTTCATTTTTTTCTTTCTAGGTCCTCATTTTAACATTTTGATTTATATTTTGGATATTTTGCTAATATGTGTAGCTCTGATATTTCTTTATTCATATTTTTCACACTCCATTATTACCTACAAGAATTTATGCATCCCTCCACCTTGTAATCATATTACCATATCTGTTCTGTTAGACTGTCATACGTTTTAGAAGTAATTTTTTTGTATCCACTTTAAGAACTTACTTATCTACTTGTTTTAAAGGTTCATTCATTTATCCACTTTGAAAGATTATATACTAAGCCAGTTTCAAAGTTTCTCTATGCATCTAGGTTTCTAGGTTTGATAAACCATCCATCAAAACCTTCTTTAAAGGAATATCTATTCATCCCTTTTAAAAAGGAAATCCATTTGTACACTTTCAAAGCTTTTCCATGTATCAGCTTGGGTATTATCCAACAATAGTTCTAGTTTACTATTTCCTCACAGTTTTCAAAGTGCTTTTATTTACTTTGAAATCCTGACAAATTTGGGGTTATGACAGTTACCTCTACTTATGACTATGACCCAGTGAAAATGGATGGTATTTATAAATGCCATAGTAAGGTTTACCCTAAGTTCAGGCTGGCACCTATCCATGCCATGCCATAGGGGGTTGGTCTATAATCTGCATACTAAATAGACATGGTGCCTTATGGCTTCAATGGTACTGCAGCCTTCCAAATTCAACCTAAACCCTTTTGATGGTTCTACAATTCTAAAGACACTCCACGAAAAGTGGAAGAAGACACTGACTCCCCACTCCTGAGTTTTGGTTCAAGCCTTGAGATCAAACTTGACACAAGCAGCCAGTGTATATGAATTACTTCCATGTGGCATTAACCCATTTACACAGGTTGACTTGCTATCAGGTTCAGTGGTTTTTGGGTCAGACGCTGGTGACAAGATATTTGGTCAAGGCCGGCGCTCGGGGTGAGCGGGTGTGCAGCACTCGCTCGCGGCTAGTGCGCCTGAGAATCCCGAGGCGTTAGGCGTATGCATTCGAAAACCCTGGCATTCCGACCATTTAGACCGGAATAGCCCCGGCGTGAATTGGTTAAGCTAACGAAATTAAGCAATTCAAAATGCCAAGTCATGTCAATTATCATCACCTCGGTGCAAGTGCTTATCACATCTCCCTAAATTAGTACCAACAAGGGCCATTCACTTGGCAAAGAAGACTTAAGCAGACCTCATAATGGGGAAGGCCAGTGTCAATGCCCCTTAGCTGGATTCTCATTGATGTAAACTAAAAACAATGAGGAAGGTAGCACTAGAACCAAAGTGCTGGAATACAAGTGTCACTGGTGTAAAACAGAATCCTCATCATCATCATCCTTATTATCCTCAAATTAATACCGTCGAGGTCCTCCATTCTCTAAAAGCCAGTTTTTGTATCCTTATTTGTTGAATAAAACACTAATTTTAACCTAATTTTGCTTGTTATCAATTGCAGTGTTTTTCATATTTCATGGATAATCACATATGTATGATTCATTTCAAATATAAATCCTTTATCAGGGTTAAATGTTAAGCATAATTTTTTTTTACAAATACTAGGAATATGATAGCTATCTATAATTATCATACACCTGGCTTCCAGAGATGTGCAAAAGTCTTGTCAATTCTTGACTGATACTCCACTTACGTTTTAACAGAAGACAACTGCATTTTAACAGTTTCAGTTATTGTATTCCTGCTTTTAAAACAACAGATATCCTTTTAGACAAGGATATCTGAGGATTTTTTTCTCGATTGGAAGGATTGTCAATTCTTTCCCAACTAAATAAAGATTCTGCGTTGTCATACAACCTATTGAGCATTCGCTTTTTACCATTTGAACAAGCAACTGGATAACACTTTTTTATTTATTTATAAAAAAGGCGAACGTATTTTGTGCTAGACTTTTGCATGTACATTTATTGATGCATACTGTTAAACAATCCAAAAGAGGTGGAGGTTGCAAACCCTTCCTTAAATTTCCAGACATATCAAATATTTTTACTTAATGTTGATGAGTAATTTACCAATTCAAATCAAATTTGTATGATTTGTGCTCTCAAAAGGCTAAATTTCGAAGGTAATTTTATAGAGTAAATAGGTTATCATCAACAACTATTTTGCTTTGCAACATGGTTTGCAAGAAACAGAAACTTTAGGAACCTTCAGCAAGTCAGCAGTAACTTGCTTCACATTAGCATATCTACGAATACTGACATGTGATCACAGGAGTTGAAGTTCATCAAAAGATTTTCACAACTGCTACCTTCTATTTTATATGTTATTACTCTTAGAAAAATATAGAAAAAGATCAAAAGACATAAGGACATCTCCAAATATTCTTCCTTTTTCAACCATCAACTTGCTAGAAACAAAGGGAAACCTCAGGTAAAATAACTTCCTCTTCGTGAAAAAGAAAAATCTCACCATGCTTAGCTTGTCTCAAAATCCCAATTCTATCCAGGAGTCTGCAAGCCTCCAGAGCGCACT
>BOPN01002454.1:200366-202866 GCA_017312705.2 Penaeus japonicus
ACAAACTAACCGCACCAAAATCAGTAAAGATCACCCCACCTCCACCCCCTCCCACCCCCACCCTCAACCCCAACTCTGCTCCCTAAACCTCACCCCAACCCCCCAACCCCTCAACCCCCCCAACACACCTGCAAAATCATCATTCTTGTGCTCCCTCCGAGTTTGATCATGTGGCCCACTTTGAGCCTGTAGTAAGTGTGCGGCTTCATCTGGTGCTTGTTGTGGAAGGAGCCGTGAGTGCTGCCGAGGTCATAGGCGTAAAATCCGCGGGCTGCTTCCTCACTGGCCTCGCTTCTGTACTGAATCACACAGTGGAATCTAAAAATGGAATGAGAGGAATGTTGAGTATTGTTTGTAAAGATATCACTGTCATGCAATAGGTTTTATTGATCTAATATGCTGTTCTAATAATCATCTATTAATTCATCTTCATCTGGGGATAATAACTTTCAATTTCCAATAATATCTATACATATAATGTCTCTACACTTAAACACAAAACTAATTTACTACACTAATTTTTTTTTTTAAGTTTGAGATTTATTTGATAGCTTAATATATGGAATGAACAACACTGATCAAAATTATAGCAATATAAATATAGACAAATTAATGTGTAAATCTATAAAAATAATTTCCATTGTCATTATAATAATAATATACTAATAACATGGGCAATACAATCATAATAATAATAATAATAATAATAATAATAATAATAATAAAAATAATAATAATAATAATAACAACAATAACAACAACATCAACAACAACAACAACAACAACAACAACAACAACAACAACAACAATAATAATAATAATAATAATAATAATAATAATAATAATAATAATAATAATAATAATAATAACAGCAACAACAATAAAATAATAATAAAAAAAAACAATAATAATAATAATGATGATAATATTAACCCATTCTGACGGGCCCAGCGATAAGTGGAAATCCCCTATGCCGGGCCTATGCAATATTGCATCAGGAACGTCAAACTGGTGTGTCGCCCTCTCATTGGGCATTTAGCTGTGTCACACGGGTGCGACACACCGTCATCATAGGGTTAATAACAACAGAAATAATAAAAATAATAATAAGAAGAAGAAGAAGAATACGAAGAATAAGAGAAAGAAGTAGAAGCATAATATCATTATCACTTTTATTATCATTGTTATCATCATCATTATTATTATTTTCCTTCTTTACTATTACTATTACACTATTATTATTACTATTATCATTATCATCATGATCAAGATCATTATCATTATATTATCATTATCATTATAATCATCAATATCATCATGATCATTATCATTATGATAATCATTATTACTACTATTAGCATTATCATAAGGAAAATACTAATAACAACATCATCAACAACAACAATAATGATTATAAGAGCAATCAACCTAACCTAGATACTGATGGATGCTCCATGGTAATATCACACTGCGCAAGGCGACCGATGACGAAGAAGGGCTTATTGAGAGCTACTGTCTCCACTATAGTACCATTCTTCAGAATTTCAAAAGAATAGTCATGGCTGGGTACACCGCTCCATTTGGGTTCCTGTGAGATATATTAGTGTATGTTACTTGAAGTTCTCAAATACTAAATGGCAATTTATGCAATGAGATCTGTAATGATTTATCACTTAATGAAGTGTACGAACACATAATACTTATGGTTCACATATAGAGTCTATGAAAAAGATCTGTCCATTATGGGTTAAGAAATCTTACTTCACTGATCTTTAGAATTATACTGTTTTTTTTGACATTTTGAAAATTGCAGCTTAGACATTCACTATCTCCTTTTATGATCAAAGTTTAGCTACCAAAAAAGCCTGAATAAATAGAAATAGGTTTGATTAATATCACAGATCCTGTCAAATATCACTAAGGTACACTTACATAGGCTATAAAGGCTATAAAGACATAGACTATAAAGAAATAATGATCTATGCACTAAATCACCCTACAAACAACAAACCTTATATGGGACTGGGACAGATTTCTCTACTAATTGCTGTGCTGGGGATTTCGATGAAATCTTTTTCTGTGGGGCAAGTGCCACTGGTTGATCTTTACTCTCTTCCTCTTCTTCCACCTTCGCTTCCTCAGATGGCTTCGTGGTTGACCTCTGGCTCTTTGCTATGAACACGGGCTTCTTGAAGTCCAATCCCCCGGGCACCTTGAAGTCTTCTGTTTGCTCTTCGGTGACGTCTTCCTGGGACGAAGGCTCGGTGTTCTCCTCTTTTTTGACGTCCTCGTCCATCTTTCAGTCCTAATTGGCGTAATCATATAAAATCCTTGTTTAAATGGAAAGGGCTAACAGGAAATCATTCAAGATATAAGCTAGTTTAAGGACCAAGATTTCTAAACATTCAAGAAATGGGATTTGCTTTACTGTTTTGAGTTGTTTGTTTTTTCTACTTTCTTTTTATCCAAATGATATATTTGAGGACAAGAAAGAAAGAAA
>BOPN01002455.1:40000-42500 GCA_017312705.2 Penaeus japonicus
GTGGACGCTGATGTGTATGGGTGCTGTATGCATGCATACGGGCGTAGACAAACGCTTGGAATATGTGCATAATTGCTTATTTGTATATAAAGGCGTCTACGCTGTACATTCTGCATGTTATATATAGTAACGAATATAAGTGCGGGCACGGGAGCGCGCATAAACATGCAAACATGCATTGTTGCGTAGGCCCTGCACGTATATAAACAAATGCCCATTCTCACATGAGTAGACCGGAAGGCCGTGAGATAGATCGGTGGTTACAAAGATCTCCTAATAACAGGCGAGACTAACTCAAAAGTGTTATTGGAGATTAATGGTACCTCCGGACTAAAACTGCTCCCCCCACCGTGCACAAGGCCGACTGGTGGGGTACCCGGAACACCTCTTAAATATGATTTTGATCGAACAACGGCCCTCATTCCCCGGAAGCGAAGGAGCCCTTGGTCACGGCGGCGATCAGGTTCGCTCCCGGAGCAGAGGAACTAGAATCTCGGAGTAGACCCAGGCCGCCTAAAGATGATGAACTTATGCACATACAATGTAAGGACCCACAAAGAACAGAATCTGATCTTTTGACACTGCTTGAGGAACTTTCATTTATTAAATGGGATATTGTAGGACTTTCTGAAGTTAGGAGACTAGGCGAAGAGCAGAAATTACTAAATGATGGGCACTTATTATACTGGCGAGGTAAACCCTTGGATAGCAAACAAGAATCAGGAGTAGGTTTCTTGGATTCTAGCGACTTGAAAAGAATGTTAGGGAATTCTACAGTGTGAGCGAAAGAGTAGTTTCTGTAATACTGAAACTAAACAACAGATATAGCCTAAAAATTATCCAAGTGTACGCTCCTACCAGCAGTCATAGTGAGGAGGAGATAGAGAGCTTCTATGAAGATGTGCAAGCAGCTACCCATTTTACCGTGATTATGGGGGATTTTAATGCCAAGATAGGAATAGGGGAAGATGGAGAAATATTGGTTGGGAAACATGGAATAGGCACCAGAAATGAGAGAGAGACGGAATTGATAGAATTCGCCGAAGCTCGATCGCTTAAAATTATGAATACATTCTTCGAAAAGAGACCTGGGAGGAAATGGACATGGAAATCACCATCCGGCATTAAAAACGAAATTGACTTCATAATCACCAATAGGCGTGACATTGTACAAGACGTAACCGTTATCAATAAAGTAAATGTCGGTAGCGCCCATAGACTGGTCAGGAGTAGAGTTAAGTTACAGCTAAGAAGGGAACGAAACAAGCTCATACAGAAGCCTCTCGTTAATCTAACCAACATCAAGAATAGGGCGACGGAATTCAGTATTAACATCCGAAACAAATACTCAGCTCTCGAAGATCTTGCCATAGACCAAAGGAACGACCAATTCAGTGAGATATTGATGGAAGCTGCACTTGAAATACGTTGGTAAAGACGAAAAAGAAAGGTTCAGTAAGCTTTCGGTAGAGACGAAAGAGCTTATGAAACAGCGTAGGGAAATGAAAATAACATCAATCAGAGACAAGATAGAATCAACAGAGCTGACTAAGACGATAAACAAGAAGAAGAAAGAGGATGTACGCAAATTTAACATACGAAAAATAAACGAAGCTCTGCTTGCCGGCACCAGCCTTAAGGCAACAAAGAGGAGGCTCGGAATAGGGAAAAACCAAATGTATGCAGTAAAGAAACCCAACGGAGAGGCGACATACAATAAAAATGAAATTATCAAAGTAATAGAAGACTTCTATCGCAATCTATACCAATCAAACGACCAACCACTTACGGAGACAAACACAACAATTGGAGATGTTCCAAACATCACGGTAGATGAAATGGTGAAGACTAAAAAGCATGAAAGAGGAAAAACACCAGGAGAAGACGGCATCAGTGTAGATCTTATTCAAGACGCAGGAGAGATTGCGGCAGTAAAGCTGGCCAGTCTTTATAACAGATGTCTAGACGTCGGTAAAATTCCGAAGGCCTGGAAGAACGCAACAATAATTTTAATACACAAAAAGGGAGACACAAAAGACTTAAAGAATTATCGACCTATAAGCCTCCTCTCAGTAATCTATAAACTGTTCACAAAAATCATCACAGCCCGTACCACCGACACATTAGATTCAAAACAACCCAGGGAACAGGCAGGGTTCCGCAGTGGATTCTCAACTACAGACCATATCCACACACTAGCTCAAATAAGGGAGAAAACGAACGAATATAGGAAGCCCCTGTGTATGGCATTCGTAGATTATGAAAAGGCATTTGACTCGGTACAGATATCTGCAGTACTGGATGCAATTTCGTAAACGAGGTAAGAAATATACTGCAGATTATTAGAGGATATATATAGAGATGGTACAGCGACCGTCAAAATCCACGCAGAAACCAATAAAATACCAATAAAAAGGGCGTTAGGCAAGGCGACACCATCTCACCGAAGCTATTTACAGCCTGCTTAGAGGAAGTATTCAAGAAGTTAGACTGGAAGGAG
>BOPN01002455.1:52500-55002 GCA_017312705.2 Penaeus japonicus
CGAAGAGAGAGAGGGAGGAGGTTGGGAAATGAGGTAGAGGGAGATGGGGAGTTTGGGGAGGGACGAAGAGAGAGGAAGGAAGAGGTTGGGGAGGGAGGTAGAGGGAGATGGGGAGTTTGAGGAGGGACGAAGAGAGAGGAAGGAGGAGGTTGGGAAGGGAGGTAGAGAGAGAAGGGGAATAGGTTAGGGAAGGACGAAGAAGGCAGGGCGGAGAAGGCGAAAGGGATGGAATGAGATGGCGGCGGGGCATAGCGGAAGGTGGCGCTGGAGGAAAATATATAGATGGCTCTGTGGAGGCTGGAGGAGGTAGGAGAGGTTGAGAGAGAGAGAGAGATAGAGAATGAGAGAGAGAGAGAGAGAGAGAGAGAGAGAGAGAGGGGGGGGGAGAGAGGGAGAGAGAGAGAGAGAGAGAGAGAGAGAGAGAGAGAGAGAGAGAGAGAGAGAGAAGAGAGAGGGTGAGAGTGGGTTAGTGAGTGAGAGAGAGAGAGAGAGAGAGAGAGAGAGAGAGAGAGAGAGAGAGAGAGAGAGAGAGAGAGAGAGAGAGAGAGAGAGAGAGAGAGAGAGAGAGAGAGAGAGAGAGAGAGAGAGAGAGAGAGAGAGAGAGAGAGAGAGAGAGAGAGAGAGAGAGAGAGAGAGAGAGAGAGAGAGAGAGAGAGAGAGAGAGAGAGAGAGAGAGAGAGAGAGAGAGAGAGAGAGAGAGAGAGAGAGCGAGAGAAAGAGCGAGAGAAAGAGAGAGAAAAAGAGAGAGAGAGAGAGAAATAGAGAGAAAGATTACAGACAGACAAACAGACAGACAGGCGGAGAGAGAGAGAGACACAGAGCGAGAGTAAAATTGAGGAAAAAATGACAAGGGTTCGATTATGCAAGGGAGAAAGTGAAGATTCCTGACTCGGCTAAGCTAGGTGGTGTGAAAGCCTTGACGTTTTACATGCGATATCCATTAGTTACTGCCACTGGTATTATGGGATTCACGGCAGTGTTTAGAATATGATGAGTGTCGCCGGCGTTGCACTAACCTTTGCAAGTTTTGAGGATTACCTTTGCAATGCAGATTCTCATTCGTAATAGCTAAAGAAAGAAAAAATCTAATTCCGTAATGAATAACCAAAATGTAGTTCAAATAAATGAAAATAAACATGAAAAAAACACCTTTTGATATATTCCAAAACACAAACCAATAACGATATTTTCGATCTAAAAAAAAGAAAAAGAAAAAAAAAAAAAGCTTTTTGTTTGAGCTCACTAACAGATAATCATTTTTTTCCCTTTTTATTCGTATCTTCGCATCCGCGGCGCTTCTGCTCCTCATAAACACTCGACGCAAACCCATGCATAAGAGCTGACCGGAAGGCGAAGGGGAAAAAGCATCTCGGCGTATTAATATGCACGGTATATCTGAGTAAGAGAGCCACGCATTGGCTTCGTTCGAGACGGGATAAGAACCTGTTATGAATTGTGCAACGACCTCTCCAACAGAATGCAAGGAACACTTGGGTAGAGAGAAAGAAAGAAAGAAAGATAGACAAAAAAGAAAAGAAAAAAACATCACGATAGCATGATAAAAAAAAAACTTTTTTTTTTCTCTCTCTCTCTCTCTCTCTCTCTCTCTCTCTCTCTCTCTCTCTCTCTCTCTCTCTGTCTGTCTATATATATATATATAAGAAATGTTTGCAGGAAACCCCAAGGCAATACGCTCCGAAATGTGCGCAGACCAACCCAATAAAAGACTCAGAAATATAAATGAAATCAAACAGCTAAGGCAACTTGGGACAGGCAGGTCGGCGGCCGCTCCCGTGCATCGGAGGAAGAACTCCAAGTATATTTTTTCTTTTATCTTTTTTTTTTTTTTTTTTTTTTGGGGGGGAGGGGTAAAATAGCAAAGGGAGATATTGTGAATCCGCATTTCGAAGAGGTAACTATATTGATTGGGTGAGTGGACAGATGGAAAAAGATACACTTCGTATGATTTCTAAAGGACCTGTTTCGATTATCTTACTGAACTATTGAATCTTTGAATAGATAGATTAATAAGTGAACAATACGAATACAGGAAACTTTATGAGAGAAAAAAACACATAAAGAAAATAAGACAATCTATTATAAAGTAGAAAACAGGAGAATAATTTATTTGCGGAAAGGCTACAAGCTAGATAATGAATAAAGGCAACCGCAAATAACCAAGAGAGAGAGAGAGACAGAGAAAGACAGAGAGACAGAGAGAGAGAGAGAGAGAGATAAAATAAGAAGGTTGACCCACCGATGACTGTCATATTAGCCGACTCTCTCAGTGTCTCGAAGTTATCGTCCAGGATGACCTCGCACGTGAAGACTCCAGACGAGTTCGCTGTGAGGTCCTTGAGGCTCACCTTAAACTCCGTCGAATTCTGTGGCTGTCGGGATACAACAGGAGAGAGAGAGAGAGAGAGAGAGAGAGATGAAAGGAATTATCTACGGAGGATTATCTACGCTGAATATTTTTTACGGTTGGGGGAGATTGGGGGG
>BOPN01002455.1:65102-67602 GCA_017312705.2 Penaeus japonicus
CAAAAAGGATTTTTTTAGGGTGGGAGGGGGAGGGGAGTTATAAACAGAAAAGTAACTTATTCATACATCACTGGTATTATTCACAAGTCATTGAAAATCATATTACGGCTTCTTTGAAAAAGATGAAATAATATGATTCAAATACGTTCTTATTTGTCTTCAATTTTGAAATTACAAACCATGGAAATCGGTCCATACACTGCAGTTATATATTAGCTACAGGAGTTTATAAAAGAAACAGAAATTGTGTGTGTGTTGATATGTGTGTGTGTGTAATTATATATATATATATATATATATATATATATATATATATATATATATATATATTGTGTGTGTATATATATATATACATATATATATGTATGTATACATATGTATATATATATATATATATATATATATATATATATATATATACATATAGATGTATATGTATACGTAAGCTTGTCTCTTCGTTTAAACGCACGTGTATACTACCAACCACAAAAAATAAAAATAAATAAATAAAAAAATAAAAGAAAAACAACTGCTCCTCCCAACGTACATCTACTTTGATGCCGAACACATTGAACTGCATCTTGGGCTCCTTATGCTTGGGGATGTACTGGTAGAACTGGTCGTTGTCCCGCCACCACTTGATGGAGTAGAGGGAGGTCGTGTCCGCCCCGGGGAAGTTGCACTCCAGCTCGGCGTCGTCTCCGATGTAGGCCACCCTCGGTACCTTGACTTTGAGACCCTTCATGGCAGCGCCTGTGGAGAGAGGAACCTTTTTAGGAAGGGGATAAGGTTGAGAGATCTGATGATGGAATGAAAAGAGAGGGGGAGGAGAAAGAGAAAGAGAGATGGATGGATGGGGGAAGAGAGGGAGGGAAAGGGAAGAGAGACTGAAGAATGATAAGAGAAGGGAGTCAGGGAGAGAAAGAGATAGGGGAAGATTGAGAGAAGTGTGGCAGTGAGGAAACGAGATAGAGGTGGCGAAAAGAGAGAGAGAGAAGGAGAGAGAGGAGAAGGAAAAAAAAATAGAAAGAGAGAAAGAAGAACAGATGATGCAACGTTAATGTGTTAGCGAGCATTAATTAATCACGAATGCACTCCCCTTGGATATCTCTGGATTTTCACTTCCAAATCGTCCACCGTTCCCTTCCCTTTCAACATCTATGGGGGACTGAAATATGTAAAACCATTCCCCGCCGTGATAATTCCGGATAAAATCGATCTTCGCCTATCGTCGGGGGTGGTGGGTGGGGTGGGGGGGGATATAAGAAAACGGATACCTTGAGAAATAACGCGTTTAGCAAACATCACAAACCTTCTCTGGCGAAATGCTATCTTGTTTTGATAGTGGAGTGGATATTTTGACTCCCTGTCTTCCGGCCTTTAGTTTACAAAGTTCCATTTCACGAGATTGTTCCTCGAAACTGTATTTCCAAAACAAATGTTTAGGGGAGCAACACGATGCAAGATAGCTCGGTAAAGGTTGCTTTCCAAACACCTGCTGACCAACTCCCGAACAAGATATTTTGCATGAAAGTTCAAACTTGGTATTTCACTGCCTTTGAAATAATCTATTTTTTTTCTTTCTTTCTTTGCCTTCGTAGTACTGACGTAATATCAGTGTATTATGTATTACTGCTTTATATCATTTTAATTCACATTACGCGTGAAGTTTAATGATATTGTTTCCGTTTTACGAAGAAAAAATAAAACTAAAATGATAAAAAAAAAAAAAAAAAAAAAAACGCCACCACGTTTGCGTATTCCAAGTGCAAGTAATGGAAACTGCCCTGAAAATACATGAGTAACTTTTTCCTCTTTCTGTAGATTAATCTAAGCGTTATCAGTATGTGTGTCACATTCGGAGACCCACTGAAAAAGTTCATTTAAATAACTCCAAGTCTTTCAGTGCTTCCGTCTCAGCCTGAGCGCGACTCTACACAGCCCGTCGTCGCTACAGTGGGATGAAAGAAATGATGGAGGGAGATGTAACCAAATTGCAAAGATAAGCCTTGTAACAGCGACATATTTTAAGAATGCTAAAATCTATTATTGTTTTCTGCATACACACACACATACACACACACACACATATATATATATATATATATATATATATATATATATATATATATATATATATATATATATATATATGTGTGTGTGTGTGTGTGTGTGTGTGTGTGTGTGTGTGTGTGTGTGTGTGTGTGTGTGTGTGTGTGTGTGTGTGTGTGTGTGTGTGTGTGTGTGTGTGTGTGTGTGTGTGTGTGTATGTTTGTGTTTGTGTGTGTATGCATGTACAGTATATGCATTGATACATATTTTTACATATATACATACATATATAGATAGATATATATAGATAGATAGATAGATATGTATATATATGTGTATATATATATATATATATATATATATATATATATATATATATATATATATATATATATATATATATGTGTGTGTGTGTGTGTGTGTGTGTGTGTGTGTGTGTGTGTATGTA
>BOPN01002455.1:91835-104335 GCA_017312705.2 Penaeus japonicus
AACAGGGATAGCCACTTCACCAACTCAGTAGCATTACGTAATACATATAGATAAGAAGGTGTACAAATGCAGTGCGGGCTTTTGCTTGAAGGTACCTGGTATGTAAAGGTTTATACACATGTTCTGCGGACTGTGTGCTTCATCTATTCACGTATTAGGTGTGTAAATCTATACTTATATGAAGAGTAGAAGATGAAACAGTACATCCAATATCATGTACGTTCAACAAATATGTATAAGTTTATACACAAACACTGTGGACTGTGCTTCTTCAATTCGCGTGCTGTGTCTAAATGTATCCTATATAAAGCCGAGTAAATAATAAAACAGTACACATTTTCTTCAGTTCATTCTGCTAATAGCTATCATACCTCATTTTCTTCCCAGTGTAGTCCCTTGTTTGAGAATATGACTTATCGAATTTATGAATGCACCGCAACTTTATGTGATGATAATAATTTTGTGATAGTTCAGTTTCCCTCGTGCGGCCATAAAGGTTATTACCAAGACACTCTAAATCCTTTGAATAATATTGATAAGGATGCCATCTTTGATACCGTTTGAAGAAGCTTAACCGCTGTTTGGAATAAATATCTTTGAAGGGTATTTGTACCAACACTACACCCGTGAAGAGCGGGCTAATGTAAAGAGAAAAAAAGGGAATTGATAATATGTAACTTAACCTCCTTTTGGAGATTGTGTGTATAAGAGCAAGGGGTTCGAATACCCGAAATATGTCATCAACTTGGGTTTCGTATATGGATTCGTATTCCATGGATGGGGTTTGTGAGGCACTTGTTTGAAATGGAAACGGAAGGGAAGATAATGAATGCGAGAGTTATTGCTTGAGGCTTAGGTGTTGTTGGGGAGGCCTGGCATTACGTGGGTGAAAAGAGGATTGTGGGATATGTTAATTCGGATGAGGGCAATTTGGGTTGTAATTAATGCCTACAAAATGTTACTTATTGTGATGCGATTCAATTATGTTAAACTGTAATCGGAAGTTATATTATTTGATTTGTTTATCTTTTTCATCTCATCATTCCTCCTTAAAACAAGATTGAAACAAATAAGAATTCTAGAACACACACACATACACACACACACACACACACTATATATATATATATATATATATATGTGTGTGTGTGTGTGTGTGTGTGTGTGTGTGTGTGTGTGTGTGTGTGTGTGTGTGTGTGTGTGTGTGCACTTGTATATTCTACAAAATCCTCTTTACGTCGGTTCCTCTCTTGACGAATGTTGAGCAAATAATGATCCTATTAATGGTATCCAGAATAATGAATAGATAAATAAGAATTTATATAAAAAATAGACTTTACAGATGCTGACAAAATTAACAAATACAAAATCAACGAAAATGATTGTGTCCATATACAAGAATGAATTAACTGATGTATCACAATATATTTGTATTCTTAAAGCGTCCAAAAGGAAAGAATACAAAGAATGTGCAAAGAACGAGCGAAATTTTGAAGTTACTTGGTAGATGGGCCTGTTTTGTTCATTTTCATTCATATTCGTTATCATACAGATATTTGAAATGTGCAAATAATATATGAATCTTAGATAAATTTACATAAAACCCCACTAGATAGGACGGCTTATTTTGCAATCAAAATAAGCCGTGGTGTAGAGACCATAGTTTTCTTTTTAGTAACTCTTATCTTCATAACTCATGGGCAAGAGTTCTGATAATCTCTATATATCTCATCATCATCTCTCTCTCTCTCTCTCTCTCTCTCTCTCTCTCTCTCTCTCTCTCTCTCTCTCTCTCTCTCTCTCTCTCTCTCTCTCTCTCTTTCTCTTTCTCTCTCTCTTTCTCTTTCTCTCTCTCTCTCTACATCTAGCACTTGATTTGGAACCCATGCAGTTATGTTCGTCCTTTGCAAGATATACGAATTTCAACCTTACTGATTGTATATATGTCATTATTATCCTTATTGTTATTATCATTATCATTATTCTTATTATCATTATAATATATCGTTTATTATTATTATCATTGTTACTATTATCATCATTATTATAGTTACTGGATTCACCATTATTATAATTGATATTATCATTAATGATTTTCATCTGTTACCCATTTATTCATTAATAAATCTATTCAATAGATGATTTATAGATTGCTGTACTTATTTTACACAGAATTATCTAAATGTTATTTATATCATATTTACGTATCTATTCATATTTCTTTTGTTCCTATATATTTCATGAATTAACTTTTTTTCTCTCTTCTCCCTTTCTTTTTCATTTTTTCAACGCCTGTCTACATACGAAGAAATTAATATAACGTTGTAATTATGTAATTATCTCTTTTCCTCTGTTAGTGAGCATAGGCGATTCTTACAAAATTCCTTTCTCAGCGTATTACTGGCAAGAGATGCTAAGAATCTCTTCTCTTCCCTCCTCATCTTAATTTTCTTTCTCTCCTTCATTTTATTATACTTATTCATTTCCTTTCTCTTCGTCTTCTCCTTATGATTATTTTCCTTCCCCTTCCCCTTCATCATCTTTCTTCTTCTTCAAAAAAAAGAAAAGAATGAAAATAAATGAACTTGCTTCATTTACTTTTTTCTTCTCCTTCTTAATTCTAGGTTAGGCATAAAGAAAAATGAACTTGTTCTCGAAAGGCGAAAGAAAAAAAAGAGGGAAGATTCTCATTAATAAACATGGTCTATGTCACATCAGAAAATCCAAGTGTGGACCGACATTCAAGTAACTCTAAACTATTAATCGCTATTTCTGATAGACATAACACGTCTAATTACAGTAATTCGTTAGGGACATACTGTATGTGTTTATGTCTGAAGGATTCACACACACACTCACACTCACACACACACACACACACACACAAACACACACACACACACGCACACACGCACGGCCGCACACTAAAACTTCTATATATAGTAAACGAACATACACTAGATCTGCATAATGTTCGGTGGCTTGCAAATCAACTCCAAGATTGCTTCAATTCCTAATAGTACTCAGTAACGCAACTCGGGCCGAAGGTAATCATTGTAGTGGAATCTTTGCCGCAAAGAGCGAAACCAGAACACTTCCTTTTGCTCTATGGAAAAAAAATATAGGATACATGCCTAAGATATAAAACCAATATAACCCCGCGGAAAATAATCAACAAAATGTCCTAAGCCAGCCATGAACATTTGCTCTTGAAATTTCTCCCTTTCCTAATCTGAAAAATAGGCAGCCCCGTCACCTTCGTACAGCTCCGAGTGAATCTTGGCGCCAATTTCGTCCCCCTGGTGGCGAATAAAGAAACTCATAAAACTTTCCCACGGCCCAACCTGATTTTTTACTTTGGATACCTTTGACTTATTTCACTTTCTCTCTTATCATTTGCCTTTTTCTTCTTTTTCTTCTTCTTTATAGAAGGGGGAGGGAGGCTGTTGTTTCATTAGCGACACGGCCTCGTCGATCAAGCTATCTCCTCTCCCTTTTCTTTAAAACTTTTATTTTTTTTATTTTACATTTTACATCTTTACTTACTCTAGTCATTATATCGAGTCGAAAGTTATTTTTCCTTTCACTTAGAACGTCATTTAATTTTTGGCATCATATTTTGATTGTTCGCAAATAAGGCTTATTGCTATCAATTTGGTTACTGTTCAATTAAGGTAAAATTGAAACGCCACTTCGAAAATTTGATAGCCTTATAGATGAAAATATCTGAATAGATTAAGCACTCACTTTAGCGTTAGAGGAAGAGCAACGATATTCTGATTAAAAGCTCTTATTATAATTATCAGCATTATTGTCTTTATTATTGTTATTATTACTATCATTATTATTATCATCATCGTCATCATTATCATTATAATTATTATTATTATTATTATTATTATTATTATATATATATATATATATATATATGTATGTATATATATATATGTGTGTGTGTGTGTGTGTGTGTGTGTGTGTGCGTGTGTGTGCGTGTGCGTGTGCGTGTGCGTGTGCATGTGTGTGTGTGTGTGTGTGTGTGCGTGTGTGTGTGTGTGTGTATGTATGTGTATGTATATATATATATATATATATATATATATATATATATATATATATATATGTACATATATATATACATATTAGCTTTATATCATCCATTATTGAATACATAAATATGGCAGGTTACTGACTGTTTAATAAGTTAATTGCAACATAAAGGTTGTGTATTTCATTCTTTTTAATCGAATATTTACTTATTTGTAATTACCATCGTTATAATTGTTGTTATCGATTAGTATTGATATTATCTTAATTAGTATTATTGCAATTCTTGTTTGTATTGACATTTTCACTAGTGTGGCTGTTTTATTTACGGTCATTATCAACATCATCATCATTATCCACACCATCATCATTAACCACATCATCATCATCATTATCATTATCATCATCACCATAACCCTAATATTGTTTGTCATTGTTATCATAATCATGATAATTATAATGATGTTACTGATGATGGTGATAGTGATCATGATAATAATGATAATCATAATAAAAGTAATGATGATTATGATAATGATAATTATGATAATGATAATTATGATAGAATTAATGATGATTATGATAATAATGTTAATCATAATAAAAGCAATGATGATTATGATAACAATGATGATAATAATGATAACAATAACGATAATAACAAAAATTATAATAATTATTAAGACAATATCAAAGATAATGATGAGGATAATATCATTATTAAGTATAATACCAATAACAGTAATACTAACAGTTATATTAAGATAGTAATCTGAAAAAAAGTGATAACGGTAG
Organism: Penaeus japonicus; assembly: GCA_017312705.2. Classification (NCBI taxonomy): domain Eukaryota; kingdom Metazoa; phylum Arthropoda; class Malacostraca; order Decapoda; family Penaeidae; genus Penaeus; species Penaeus japonicus. Next base: position 96,675 of record BOPN01002455.1, read on the forward strand.
CAATAACGGTAGTGAAAATCATAAAAATAATGATAATGATAACCCTATACATATCAAGATCACTTGCAATAAGAATAGCAACAACAATAATAATGGGAATAATATTGATGATGATAAGCATTATCATTAGTGTTATAATAATCATAACAATGATAATCGTAAGACAATATCATCATAATGATAATAACAATAGCGATAATAACAATAATGTTAATGATAATAATGATAGTAAAATAATAATGATAGTAAAATAATAATGATAATAAGAATAATAGAAGTAATAACAATCGATAATAATGATAATGATAATGATAACAATATTGATAATAATTGCTATAATCATTATTATCAATAATACTATCATTATTATAGTAATGATAGGGGGAACGAACGATCATAAAGAAAATTCTTGCTCGGTGCCTGAAAACTCTCGTTCCTGCCGCCATTTTTTCCGATGCGACTAACTTAAGGGCGTTTACATAATTTCGGATAATCAACTTTGCGCCGGATATGAGTATGGGCGGCCGCCGCTGTCGGTTCAATTTTAACTATAACATCTAATCAAAATTGGGCTAGCCTTAAATAATCCTCCCTTTCTCTAATCGGAGGAGAGAAGAAAGGAAAGTGATGCATTAAAAATAAGGAAAGAAAGAAACAAGTGAAGTGCGCAACGCTCAAAATTTTGTATCAGTTCTTTCAGCCGTTACGACCGTTGAGTCAGTTTGAAATATAACATCTAATCAAAATTAGACCATCCCTCCCAAAATATCATTTTCGCTAATCTAAAAGAGGAGACATAGAATAAAAACAACACCAATAACAGAAGATGAAAAGCGGAGAAGACAAGTGAAGACCGAGGAAGCGCCACATTTCGTATTAACGCAACAGCCGTTAGTTAGTGATCAGTCGGCCTCGCCTTCGGAGGAGACCGCACGTTGCGTGTGATCACTCCCTTCGTAACGGGCCGGGTGGAGGCGGCGCTCGAGGCAATGGAAAGTGGCTTCGGGAGTGTAGGTTTAGCGGAACAGAAGGATATGGCTGCGTATTGTTATTGTGTGCAGGCATTTGTGTATGTACTGTGCTTATGCTTAGGAATATTTACTGTGTATTTTTGTGACTATCATTTTTATCCAACTGTATATTTATGAATTTTCCATACTATCAGTATCTGCTTGAACATAAATATAATTATACGGAATCTTCTTTTTGTCATCCTTTTGAATAGAGAATATCCAGGTCATGGAAAAGGATGGTAGTGGTTATTGAGATATGCTTTTAACGTGCTGGTTATTAGTATTGATATAATGATAATATAATTATATAATATATCATTCATGTTCGTACTTTTGCCCTTATAATTAGTAATCACTATCATTATGATAATCATTACGAGTATTAGTTCTTATCATTATCATTATCATATCGTTAACAAATTCGCTATTATCATTGATTTTAACATCCGTAATATTACCATTAACTTTATCATTCTCATTTGTTATCAGAGTAATCAATTAATAGAGTACATTTAAAACCTGCTTGTGAACACTACACGCGAGTTGCGTATGTTATCCATATGACTCCATACAGTTTAAAAAAGGAAAATAAACATTTTGATTCTAAACATACTGTGCACATACAGAGCAATTCAGTGTTTTCATATTTATCGACTTTTAAACCCGCTCACTCGTTATGGTTAGCTGCTCTGAAATATATATATAAACTGTGTGTATGAACTTTACAGCCACACAACTATTTACTATATAATCCCGTGACCTCTACTGCCCTTTTTACCTATTAAGGTGTGTCTCTAGGTTGTTACGGTGTTCTCTTATATTTACGCTAATTTTACTTATATACATATATGTATATGTATATATATATATATATATATATATATATATATATATATATATATATATATATATGCGTGTGTGTGTGTGTGTGTGTGTGTGCATATATATACATATACATAAAGGAGTGTGTAAAGTTGTATTGGCGCAATGATATCGTAGAGTTTTGTGTGTATGTTGGGGAAGGGGGTGTTTTTGAGTTAGTTTGAGTATGTGCGTGTACATTTCTCCTGTATGAGAAGGCGTTGCATATGTGTCTGCGCATTTTCGTCTGCCTCTGTGTGCATACGAAAACATGTACCGTCTAGATGCATCATTGCATATGATCATCAAAGAACTCACATATATTCCTTCCCATTTCTTTATTCATTTAATCATATCGCTTAAAATACCTTGAATACTTCAGAGTAAGGAATAAGAACATATTAAAAGAAGTCCTTAAGAATCCTCAAACAGATTCCTTCGATATGCTGATGATTGCAACAAAGACGGCTTCATCGGATTGCGTAAAAATACAAAATTGCATTACGCAGGGAACGACCTACCGCTGTTCCTGCCTGGGGCCTATGAATAAAATTATGAAAAACAGAAATACAAGGCCGGTATATGGTTGGGTGTGATTTTCTTGATCTCCAGCGAAGAATGTTTACAGCTGAAAAATATATCTTGACTATTTCACTTCTTGTATAGATTTCCGCGTCTAATTTCATTGTGAGTGTTGTCATGTTGTTTAATAGAGTATATGTTGGTAAGTCGTGACGTTTTTGCGTGGATTCGGAATTCTGATAATGTAAGGTGGATGCACTGCATCTGTTTTGCATGTTAGTGAGTGTATGTCATCTGGTTGATTGTGTGTGTGTGCGTGTGTGTTGGATATATCCTCTGTGGATATGTGCTGGCATTCCCTTTGTTTTCCTTCTTGGCATCTTCATCTCTCCCTATCTCTCTATCTCTCTATCTCTATATCTCTATCTCTATTTCTATCTCTATCTCTCTCTCTCTCTCTCTCTCTCTCTCTCTCTCTCTCTAAATCTCTCTCTCTCTAAATCTCTCTAAATCTCTCTAAATCTCTCTTTCTCCCGTTTCCTCTCTTCCTTCCCACATTCCCATTCTTACTCTACAATGTACATTAGCTTCAAGTAAACATAACGAAAAAAAAACATATCCCTTGTCATAAAAAAAAGACACATACGAGCACACATTACACACATCCTACGGTTCCGCGTCCTTGCTCAAAGTATCTCCGTATTCACACAACCTAGCCATCCGCATTGGCTCTCATATTTCCACAGAAAGAGATGAATGGTAGCGTTATGGCACTCTATGGCGAAGTGTATCGTTCAACCATATATTTGAAAAATGGTATGTTTCTGACCCACAGGCGGTTTAGAATTGGTGACAAGCTGTTATGTGATAGTTTGATATCTAGTTTTTTTTTTTTAGCAAGTTGGTAGTTGTATATTTTGTGGTCATGTATGTGTTTATGCTCGTGTGTGTGTACGTGTGTTTTGTGTGTCTACATGTAGGTTATATCAGAGAAGTGTAAACAAGAGTTCTTCAACATTTTTTTTTTTCGTAAATTTAGAGCACTAGTATATCAAGTACCAATAACTAAGTAATGAAAGCTTTGATTTTTTATTCTTCATTATTCCTTCTCTCTCTCTCTCTCTCTCTCTCTCTCTCTCTCTCTCTCTCTCTCTCTCTCTCTCTCTCTCTCTCTCTCTCTCTCTCTCTCTCTCTCTCTCTCTCTCTCTCTCCCTTCTTTTTTCAGCATCCAACAGCTGAGAACCCCGTCGGCCTTTCTCAACCCCGAGACAAAAAGCCTCCCTGTTCGAGCAACAACTCCCTCTGGAGGCACCGAGCCCGTCGCGAGGCACAATTCCACATTATCGAGTTTCCAAAAGATCAGATGGATAATGAGACGGAAGCGGGCTCTCGCAAAGAGAAGCATTTCTGTCCAACATGTTTACCCTGGATTTGAATGCATGAAGGCGCCGCACACTAATACATGTAATCTGCAGCCAACATGACTAACAATACACCAATACCACTAACAGTGACTATTCACTGCCTGAAACATTTCCTGGGATTATCTAACCCCGATTGCGTGGTGGGAGCGGAAGCAGTGGCGGAGGAATCTTATATATTCTAAAGCAGCGGTGCCATCCTATGGTGCTATGGTGACGGTCGTGGTGTCATCGATTGTATGTTATGGTGTCGTGGTGTTATTGGTATCTAATGGCTTCGGGGAAATAGTGTAGTGTACTAGTGGCGTTATGTGGTCTTGCTTCGCGTGCTGTTGTTAGTACTGTAGCATAGACCAATTGTAACTTGTTCAATTATGAAGGTTTACATAGGTAGTGATGTTACAGAGAACCTTATTATTTTATGATGATTAGAGTCCTTTAGCCCTTCAGTAGGCGGTATACTTAATATATCTACTGGAGTGTGTACTTAGTCATGAAATCATTTGTTAATAGACACCCATAAACCATGATAAATTATGATGATTAGATATTTGGCAATTACTCCAACGCCTCTATCTGTCCATCAATAACACCACCATTTTCATCATCCTCATCTTCATATTCACCACCACCAAATCATCCTCACCATCACCACCATAAGCCCCCTCATTCTTTCAAACAATGCCCCTCCCCCCAAACTCGGCAAAGCTCAACCCAAGATAAGACAGTATTATTGGAACGATCAGCTCCGCACATCTCCCCTGCTCATAGAATACGTATCGTGGCTGTTGTGTTCCCTGTATAATCTTCCTTTGAACAGCTTAGGGGATCCAGGTCTTCCTTATTGCATGAATTGAAACTGCATTGAGGATGGATCAGTGAGCTTTCCGTTGGCGCGTCCTAGACTCCTTCACGTGTGCTGTGCAGGGTCTCTCTGGCTATGTGTATGTCCTTTTCTATGGATTTTAATGGTTTTGAGGTTCTTGGGATACTTTGATGATGATTAAAGGAAGGGTGATAAGGATGATAACGATAAGGATAACAATAACATCATTTACAATAATAGTGATAATAAGAAATAGAATGACTAACAGCAATATGATAATGATAGTAGTTTTGATAATAATGTTGATAATGATAACAATAATGATAATAATATTCATGATAATGATATTGCTGGTAATGATAATAACCTATCTAATTATTCATTAACCCATTCATTTCTTTATCTTTTGACTCATTCATTTATTAATTTTTATTCATTCTTTAAATTCCGTATTTCTATCTATCCATCTAATCATCTTTTTATCTCTCTCTCTCTCTCTCTCTCTCTATATATATATATATATATATATATATATATATATATATATATGTGTGTGTGTGTGTGTGTGTGTGTGTGTGTGTGTGTGTGTGTGTGTGTGTGTGTGTGTGTGTGTGTATATGTATATGTATATATATATATATATATATATATATATATATATATATATATATATATATATATATATATACATATATATATCCTCCTTCTCTTCTTCTTTCTTCTTCTTCTCTTCCTCCTCTTTCTTTTTCTTCTTCTCTTCTTCCTCTTTCTTCTTCTTCTCTTCCTCCTCCTCCTTCTTCTTTTTCTTCATCTTCTCCTTTTCCTTTCTTCTTCTTCCCTTTCCTCAACTTCTTCATCTTCATCAGGCGGAAAATCAAATCACTTTGTCACTTCTTTGTCAACAACTAGGTGTGGCAGCGCGTTTGTTTGTTTGTAAGTGTGTATGTTATAGGGATTGTGTGTGTTTGTATGTTTGTTTGTTTTAGGGTTTGTACTTGTGTGTCTGTGAATGTATTTTTTTTTTTTTTTTTTTTTTTGCATGTGTGTGTTGTACATATGCGGACATATACGTATCTTTATCACGCGTCCTCTAAATACTTCCCTCCTACCCTTCACTCCATCTTTCTCACGTCTTTCCTTTCCCCTTTTTTCCTCTTGTCTCTCTACCTCCACCCCGACCCCCAACCCTCCTCCTCCTACTCCTCTTCCTCCTCCCCCTCCCCTCCCTCCTCCAACCCCCTCCCCCTCCCCCTCCCTCCTCCAACCCCCTCCCCCTCCCCCTCCCTCTACTCGCTGGCGAAAGGACGAAAAGGAAAAGGAACCAGAAGGAACAAGGAAAAGGAACCCGAAGGAACGCCATTGACAGATCCTCGAAAGAAGGAATCTTTGTGTCTGATTAATCCTTTTTAGAGAAACGTCTGTCTTTGGATATTCTTCCCTCGGGATAGGGACAAAAAGAGGCGGTGGAAAATCTATCCTGTGTTTACTTGTTACTGTTATTCTTGCTATCCTTCATTCTTTTTTCTTTTTCTTTTTCCTTTTTTGTTCTCTTTGGTCTTCTACTTATTTTTTTTTCTTTTTTTGTTTTTCATCTTTCTTTTTCTCCTCCTCCTTCTTGTTTTGTTTCTTTGGTTTTATTTCTTGTTCTATTCACATTTCATTTCATTCTTGTGTTTATCTCTCTTTTTTCTTCTTCTCAGTTCTCCCTTTCTTCCTTTTCCTCCTCTTCTCTTTCTTCATCATCTTCCTCTTCGATTTCTGCAAAGTCGTGTTTCTTCTTCTTCTTTTACTTTTTTCTTTTCTTCCTCTTCTTCCCTTTCTCACTGTCATTCCATCCACAGTTTCTTTTTCTTTTCTTTTTTCTTTTTTGTCTCCATCATCATATGTTGCTTCTTCTTCTACTACTACATCCTCCTCTTCCTCCTACTTCTTTTTCTTTTTCTTCTTTTTCTTCTTACTCTTCTTCATCTCTCGATAATAGATCTGATTTTTTTTAGAAAGTCAACACTAGATAATAAGCTAAACACTCAACAGTTATGGTTTATGTTATGTTTTTAATTTCTTTTTTTATTTTTTTTCTTTCCCACAATTTCCTCCATCATTTCCTTTCTATTGCAATCCATTCATAAAAGATTTATGATTCATGCATCGATCAATTTCTTCGTGCTGCGTTCAAGCAAGGAAGGAACACCAGGAAGCTCTGTTGCTTCAGCTGGACGTATTAAATTTTTATGTTTGTTTGTTTGTTGTCTCATAGCGTTCCCGATCCTTTGCTTTGAAGGGATTGCTTATGTTTAGTGTTTGATGGTGCATTCATGTTTGTCTTGAATTCTTTATGTAAACAGCATAGTGGATGTTTATTATTATGTTTTGCTGTGTGTGTGTATATAGATAGATAGATATACATACGCGCGGGTACACAAACATACATTACTCGCACACGTACACACCTACACATACAGACACAAACACACATACAAACACACACCCACATGCGCACACAGAAACACGCGCGAATACACATACACACATACATATACGCTCACACACATACACACACGTACACGTGATTTTTTCAGTATGATTAAGTTTGGTCGCATTGGCTTGTTAGGAATGGTAACGTGTTGTGAACATAATTGTATAAAGAAAGTTTCATTCTGCTGTTGTTTGTGTTTGTCTGTTTCTTTGTTTTCTTGTTCCATGTCTAGAGAGTTAGTGACGTTACTGAATTGTTTTTCTCTCATGATGATGATGATATGTAAATGTAAAATAAGTGATCTGTTTTTTAAACTTTTTTATCTATTTATTTATTTTTCTTTATCTTAGCTAAAGTGCAGAATATATCTGCAAGCTATGTTTTCCTTCGCTATGATATATTCTCATGAGAAAGAGGCATTGTCTCTTGACATGGAACATAAATCAGATGGTTTTTGAGGTTTCAAATCTTTATACATGTACATATATATATATATGTATGTATGTATATATATGTATATTTTTATAAATACATAATATATG
>BOPN01002455.1:114335-119335 GCA_017312705.2 Penaeus japonicus
TCAGAATGACGTTATATATTTCGTGGTGTTGGATTTCCTGTAGAAAAAATATTTTTATAACTTTTTTTATCGAGTATTTTGATGTTTTTCCTTTTTTCTCTCTCTTTTTTTTTAATTGTACAGTTCTGACGTGTAGTTTCGATCACTTTTTTTAATATTGTGAATGTATGGTTGTGTTTTTTTAATTATTCAATTCAACACTTGTATATTTTCCGATCTATAGTACAGTGTTATATTAGAGTGCTCATCTTGTAAGTTTTTTTTTCGATTCCTTATCACTTGTGTCATGACTTTAAATATGAATTTCAAAAGAACAATCAGTGACTTTGTGAGATTTACTCCATCGTTTGATACAGAGACAAAGAATTTGCGCGTGTGTCTTTGATAGGGAAATACAACACAGATTTTTTTTCTTTCTTTCTTTCTTTAATATAAGAAAGAGTAACTCGCAATGTTTCGACATTTTAAAGACAGTTCCTCCTCAGGCGTAAGCAATCCAAAACATGAATAGTGCAACTTTTCGACACGAATGAATACTCGATAGATAGGCGCTGGGAAGAAGGATTTTATCAGGTCACCGAAGGAGGGCCAAGGTCAATCCATCTAGGGAAAGCTTTGATGACCACATGAAATTGAGAAGTTTTTTAATATTTAATCAATCGCAATTCTAACATTATTCGTTCGTATGAATTAGACGGTTTGTAGAGCGAATGAACGTTAGTCCAATTAAGTTGATGATCCACATGTGAATAGAACAATCATTAGATTCTCTAACGTGTCTAACATCGCTTTATGTCCACTTATTATTATTTTTTTTCCAAGCTCTCTACTCGTTTCACTTATGTAAACTTTCGGACAAGCTTTGTAAGGAATAGTATAAGTGCCTGAAGGAGTAGCAAGAGCACAATTGGACGCACTGTGCTTGACCAAAATTTTTAAGTAACGTGTTGGGATAAGTAAGCGATACTGATATCTACTTCTTTTGAAGTAAATGCCATTTATCATCGAGTGACTGATTGAACGGCGCAACTATTAAGTTTTCGTGCCCACCCTTGCGTGTGACTTGAGTTTGTGAATAGAACTTGGTATGTTCTTGGTTTTAGAAGTCTTTTTTTAAGATTTAGTAATTAAGTTAACTTCATTATCAATAAACTCATTATCACTGATTCCATATGCTCTATGAAACATAGACGAGGCTACCGATTTCTGAATGTATAAGTGATGATTAATAAAGAAAAGAAAATTATAAGCAACGTGGGTAGGTTTACGGTAAACTGAAACCTTTAGATAGCCATTGATATTCTGTAGCAACACGTCACGACAGGGTAACTCACCTGCATTTTTCCATTCTACTTTGTTATCAATGACACGAGCAAGATCGTTAAGTTTATACAAAAAGTCGTCGAAATCTATACGGTTTACAGGCCACAGGGAAAAAAAATCTTCCTCGAAAAACAAAAAAAAAACAAAAAAGTCATTCGAGGCGTTGCAAGTTTATTCTCTCTTACTGTGACAGTTATTTATTTATATATATATATATATATATATATATATATATATATATATATATATATATATATATATATATATATATATATATATATATATATATATATATATATATATATATATATATGTATATGTACATTCATATTCATTTATACATTTACCATGAAATGTCTTTTATTTTTTCTTAACAGGTCTATTGTAAAGCATTACACAAGTTAAGTTACACTGGCCCATGTCCATCACCAGATATCCTCCCAGGGCGACCAGACGGAAATACACACACAACCCCCCCCCACACACACACACACACACGCACACACACTTCAGTATCATAGTCTACTTGTATGACTAATTCAGCTTAACGTAAGATAGAACAGAGTGAACGCAGGATCTTTGATTTATTATAATTATTAATACCGTTGAAACGTGTTTTCGTTCGATCAAGAATCATGATATTATATGCAATCGTTTCTCTATGTTTTTGTCTTTTAAGTTCAATTAGAATTGATAGAAATAAGAATTCTTTCAAAATGTTTTATGCGCTTCTAAAAAAAATGTCCGTTGGAATGGGGGGGGGGGGCTCCCTGCCAGGTCCCCACTCTTTGATACTCTAGACACGTAATATATATCCAGAAATAAAGCTAGTACACGTATATAACATATCATATTAGACATGACAACCATTATAGAAAACGGGCTATTTCCACTTTAGTCCACCAAGAGCTGAAGATATTGATATTTTCTACGTATTATGAAAAGTTCTACATAACACAAAACCGCGCGATCAATCGGTTACTTGTAGTTCCATCAGTAGAGAAGATTAGAGAAGCGTTAGATTAAAGGAAGTGAAAGTATTAGTAGTAGCAACTGCCACGTTCATCCACCGTTTATGATAATAAAAATGGAAAAGAAATAAAAGGCTGTTTGTATGTAACTTTCTTCGCCCCGAATATACAATGAAAAAAGGCCTTTACAAAGTGATGGTTTACGGAAGCTAACAGTCACGGTCAATAATGATAGCCACGGTCCCTTAAGACCGGAAAAGTTCCTTAAGACTAGAAATGTATAACAATTTGTGGGTGTGGGGTATTTCCCATTCATTTAAGTGGTTCCAGATCGTTTGTCTTTCATAGTACTATGTAGACTAATTGTCTGTTTATGTCAAGGTATTCCTTCACTCCCTCAATTATCACAATTACCATTATCATGATTGTAATCGTTATCGTTACATTATCATAACTATGATTATGATCATTATCATTATCTTTATCATTACATTATCATGTTATTATCATCATCATCATTACATCATCACATCTTCATCATCATCATGATTATGCCTAAAAAATTATCAGTATTTAACCCTGCAAACAGTCTATAATCGCACTACCTCATCAAGAAAGAACAGCATCATGCCCTTTTCCATTAGCATAGACTCTTTAAAAACAAGAATCCGGAGACAGAAGGAGCGGGATGGGCATATTTCTACGGCATCTGTTGGTTCCTTTGAGTATGCTCGGGCCTCGGGACATAAGACAGCCAATAATAACTACGGCTGTTTCATTTGTTCGAGCTGCTGCAAAGGGGCGCTCGATTGCGCTGTAATAGTTAATGCGATGGTGGTATGATATGATATGATATACCAACTGAATGAAGATCTGATAACACTATCGATATATTTAATACCGATATCGATAAAGATGACTTGCAAAATAGTGATACCGAGAGGGAGCAGTGGATCACAAATTTTGCTCTTAATCAAATATACAAAAATAGATGTCACCGTCTTAGGAGAGATGGCAACTTTGAATAACGATTTCACTTTGAGTATGTTACACTGAGTCCTGATACCCTTATTAAGGTTATTTAGAACCATCTACTGCGTTAGCGTCCAAGGTCATAGCGGTACGGTGGGTCTGACCGAGATGAAGATGCATAAACCTTTTTCTATAAGGTCGTGCAAAAGTTTTAAGGTGTAAGCGTGTATGATTTGCAATAGATTATTAGTAACAGTTAAATTGCAATTATGAAAGTCTTACTGGCTAGGTCTATATCTCTTACTTTCAGAAATACAATAGAATACGAAGGGATTACCTTGGGATTGTATTTTCGTTGTTATCAAATTGCAGAGTTTCAGTTGATAGTTTTCATTCACAGGCTTCAAGAGTATTGTTTTCACGTGATGAATGGAGGTGATATTTCGGGAGTTAAATAGGAGAAATCAGGAAGACAATACTGTACCAGCAATAGATATACTGAACTGATTCTATTTCTAGTTAAGGATCAAGTCTTATACTAGATATTTGGTCCGATGTATGATTATAATAATTGCCGAATATATTTTTTTTATGTTTGTTTTGTTTTTACTCGTTTTCAATTATTTTCCTGCTTCAATTGCTTAGCCTTTCCCCTATTTATAACTAAACGACTTACGCCCATCTGTAGGGCAATTTATTTGATTTGCAGTTGGTAAACTGAAGTTTATGAAGTTTAATCTAACATATTAACTGGTTATCTACTTTACTGAGAGTAAGTATCATTAAACATAAATACTATATATATATAAATATATATATATATATATATATATATATATATATGCATACATATACATATATATTTATAAATAGATATAAAAATAGATATAAAATAGATATATAAATAGATATATATATACATATATATATACACGCATGTATTTTATTATTCTGATTTCAGAGTCCTCCAAAAGCATAAGGTCAGCGTCACATAATCATAATGTTCACTCGTAAGACCATTTTCCAAAATGACACTTGATTCTCAATTACTGTGTGAACGACATCTACAGTCCATATATATACGTCCAACTTAGGGCCTTTTCGACCAGTTGGTCAAAACGAAGGTCGTTCGCATGTCAGGGAATGTCTGCAAAAGTCTGTGGTAATATTATTAATGTGTAACTAGACACATATTCAGTGAAACACCTAAATAAAAACCCTTTTCCAGAATTATTGTTTATTGAAAAGTGCGTAAGCAGAGTAGTTTAAGCCTCATCACATCTCACATATTCGCGCGAACGACAAACGCGAGCTATATTCAGAACAGTTTAACTGTGTCCGATTTCCTTGATGGAATTCTATTCAGTTGGATGTCTTGGACTGCAGTTTAAATTCACTTATCTGCGTCTCCTTTTCTATCTTTTTTTTCTATCTTTTTTCGTTTTCTCTACGGGAAGAAAGAGGTGAAAAGATGATTAATTGAAAATTGAAGAAAGAAAAATTGGTTTCATTATTGATGTTTTTTATACAACTATTTCACTTTTTTTTTCACGCAATATGGATAAGGAATTGTGAGACTAAATCCCATGGACTTTAATATTTCCCTAAGAGGTAAAGCATTCATTCCCATTAACTTGCTCGTACCAATGTCAGTGTTCCTAACTTCCTGATTACAATTAGTCTCACCAAACTACCTTATTACAAATGCCAAGTGCCTCGCTACGTGTATCTTCT
>BOPN01002455.1:129335-131835 GCA_017312705.2 Penaeus japonicus
TTTAATCATCATCATCATCGTCGCGTTATCATCACCAGCATCATTATGATAATAATGATAATGATATCATCAAAACAATGAAGGAAAAATAGATACTGATAATAAAAATAATAACGCTGGAAATAATAATAGTCGTAATAGTAACAATAATGATGACGATGATGTGTGCAAATATATCCATGCATCACCTACATAAAACGATTAGATCTAAAATCCATGATATACAAAGACACAACACACGTGACACATGCACACCCAATTGACAAAAAAAAAAAAAAAAAAAAAAAAAAACGTAGAGGTTGCAGCGCCTATAATTAGATAAACCCATTAGACTCTAAAAGGAGAGCATAGCAGAGACCCTTCGTAAGACGGCATAGCGAGGTGTGAAAGAGTACCGACGTCACACGAGAAGCCGCGCAAGTGAATGAGGAAGGTCACACGGAAGTCAACTATATGGATGGCTTAAATGCGTATGGCTGGATGACTTGAATGTGTATGGCTGGAGGGCTTGAATGCGTACGGTTGGATGGCTTGAATGCGTATGGCTGGATGGCTTGAATGCGTACGGTTGGATGGCTTGAATGCGTATGGCTGGATGGCTTGAATGCGTGGCTGGATGGCTTGAATGCGTACGGTTGGATGACTTGAATGTGGATGGCTTGAATGCGTACGGTTGGATGGCTTAAATGCGTATGGCTGGAGGGCTTGAATGCGTACGGTTGGATGACTTGAATGTGGATGGCTTGAATGCGTACGGTTGGATGGTTTAAATGCGTATGGCTGGAGGGCGTGAATGCGTACAGTTGGATGACTTGAATGTGTATGGCTGGATGGCTTGAATGCGTACGGTTGGATGGCTTGAATGTGTATGGCTGGATGGCTTAAATGCGTATGGCTGGATGGCTTAAATGCGTACGGTTGGATGGCTTGAAAGTGTATGGCTGGATGGCTTAAATGCGTATGGCTGGATGGCTTAAATGCGTATGGCTAGATGGCTTAAATGCGTATAGATGGATGACCTGAATGCGTATGGCTGGATGGCTTGAATGCGTATAAATGGATGGCTTGAATTCATATGGTTGGATGGTTTAAATGCGCAAGCTTATGCCATACATAAAACCTATAGTTAACCAAGGGAGAGATATTACGGATTACAAAAGGGAGTAATTAATTTATGAAGATGAGCAATGAAGTTCAGAAGTTCAGAAGAAGCAACATAAAAATGGTAAATATTTACATTAAGAAAATAAACATTAACATCAAGAGGGAAAAAAACGTTGTTTCTTTACAAAGTAGATACAGATACTGAGGTGAATATTAGCATTAAGATAATTGTCAACATTAAGTACGTCACCACTGACTTTAAATAGATAAACAATAATTTCAAGAGGGTATGCAATAATAAAATTAAGGAAGTAAGCATTTTATTGAGAACAAACAATATAATCAAATAAGCTAACGTTAACATTAAGAAAGGAAATATCAATATTAACATGATAATTAAATTAACGTGTCATATCACGCATAAAAGCTATAACTGAAGTAATGCATTCACGAGGATAACTTTGGTAACTAAGAATAACTTTACATAAGATATTCGACCTTATAGACCAACGTTACGAGTCTTAGGGGGTGAATTAGTACGAAAAAGAGAGAGAGAGAGAAAGGGGGGGGGAAGAGGGAGGGAGGGGGAGGGGGAGGGGGGGGGGGAGGGGGGGGGGGAGGGAGAGGGGAAGAATTAGTACAGAAAAAGAGAGAGGGGGGGGGAGAGGGAGAAAGAATAAGAAGAATTAGTACGAAAAATGAGAGAGAGAGGGAGGGAGAAGGAGAAAGAATGAGAAAAGAATTAGTGCGAAAAAATGAGAGAGAGAGGGGGGGGGAGAGGAAGAAAAGAATGATAAAGAATTAGTGCGAAAAAAAGAGAGAGAGAGGGGGGGGGGAGAGGGAGAAAGAATAAGAAAGAATTAGTACGAAAAAGAGAGAGAGAGAGAGGGGGGGGGAAGAGGGAGAAAGAATGAGAAAGAATTAGTACGAAAAAGAGAGAGAGGAGGGGGGGGGAGAGGGAGAAAGAATGAGAAAGAATTAGTACGAAAAAGAGAGAGAGAGGGGGGGGGGAGAGGGAGAAAGAATAAGAAAGAATTAGTACGAAAAAGAGAGAGAGGGGGGGGGGGGAGAGGGAGAAAGAATAAGAAAGAATTAGTACGAAAAAATGAGAGAGAGAGGGGAGGAGAAGGAGAAAGAATGAGAAAGAATTAGTGCGAAAAAGAGAGTGGGGGGGGGGGGGGGGAGAGGGAGAAGAATGAAAGAATTAGTACGAAAAAGAGAGAGAGAGAGGGGGGAGGGAGAAAGAATATGAGAAAGAATTAGTGCGAAAAAAAAGAGAGAGAGAGGGGGGGGAGAGGGAGAAAAGAATGAGAAAGAATGAGGACGAAAAAGAGAGAGAGAGGGGGGGGGGAGAGGGAGAAAGAATAAGAAAGAATTAGTGCGAAAAAAAGAGAGA
>BOPN01002455.1:135854-140854 GCA_017312705.2 Penaeus japonicus
TATATACATATATATATATATAAATGGTATCAACAAAATAAGGATGACTTTGATGAGAACAATGACGACGATGAAGATAAAGAAAAGAATGATGATGATAGTAATAATAATAAGGGTGGTAGTGCTAATAATGATAATAATAATGATAAAAACAATGGTAAAGACAATAATGATAATGATAATGATGATATTGATAATAACAATGATAATAGTAATAACAATGGCAGTAAAAATGATGGCAGTGATGATAATGATAATGACAATGATAGAAACGGTAATAATATCAATGATAATAATGATAATGATAATAATGATAATAATAATGATAATAATAATGATAATAATAATGATAATGATAATAATGATAATGATAATACTAATAATAGCAATAATAATAATGATAATAATGATAATGATGATGATGATAATAATAATAATAATAATGATAATAACAATAATAATAATAATAATAATAATAATAATAATAAGAATAATAACAATAATAATAACAAACACCAAAATGTTAATCATGATAATAGTTATAATGATAACAATAACAATAATGATATCAGCAATGACAGAAATAATAATAACGATAATACCAGTAAATTAATTCCTCCAAATCCACAATAAATAAGTCTAAACAACCTTTTTTCTTTATGAATGCAATTCCCTTCCACTGCATTTACAACATGTCGTAAATAGCAAGAGCATGATATCAGAATCTACAGTGAAGGTTTTATGACGTTTAACATGGGTTCAGACACGCTTTAACTTTCTATACTGGAGACCCTTTGACTCTCATGACTTTTTTATGGCGCGTTCAATAGTATTATCCGCATGGGAACAAAGCCGCTTTTTGCTTGTGATGGTTTCATGGCTCGTCTGTTGCTAGGAAAACTCGTAGTTTGTGTGTGTTTGTTTGTGTTTGTTTGGTTGGTTGGTTTTGTGTGTTTGTTTGTTTGTTTGTGTGTGTGTTTTGTTTGTGTGTATGTGTGTGTGTATGTTAGTGTGTTTGTTTGTTTGTTTGTGTATATATGTGTGCGTGGATGAGTGAGTGAAACCCTATGAAGAAACAAACTACGATATACCATTTCAGAAATAAAAATCATAAACCCACTAAAGTGCTATTTAATCAAAACATTTGGCTTCAGCCCCTCTCCCTCTCATTCGAATTCAAAAGAGACCCCAAAGGACTGGCAGTACAAACTCAAGAAAGAGCTACACAGGCAGATGGATCCCTCGAGTGTGTATTTTTCATAAGGCTAATGCTACGTGCGATCCCTGTGGGCTTCAGCAGACTCTTGTGGATCTCAGTAGGCCCATGTGGATCCCAATAGGAATCTGTGGATCTCAGTAGGCCACTGTGGATCTCGGTAGGCCACTGTGGATCTCAGTAGGGCCATGTGGATTTCATTAGGCCACTGTGGATCTCAGTAGGGCCATGTGGATTTCATTAGGCCACTGTGGATTACCATATGCTCCTGTGGATCTCGGTAGGCCCCTGTGAATCCCAATAGGCCACTGTGGATCCCAGTAGGGCCATGTGGATCTCATTAGGCCACTGTGGATCTCAGTAAGGCTATGTGGATTTCATTAGGCCAGTGTGGATCTCGGTAGGCCCCTGTGAATCCCAATAGGCCACTGTGGATCCCAGTAGGGCTCTGTGGGTCTCAGTAGGGCCATGTGGATCTCATTAGGCCACTGTGGATCTCAGTAGGCCCCTGTGGATTACCATATGCCCTTGTGGATCTCGGTAGGCCCCTGTGGATCTCAATAGGCCACTGTGGATCTCGGTAGGCCCCTGTGAATCCCAATAGGCCACTGTGGATCTCAGTAGGCCCTTGTGGATCCCAATTGGCCACTGTGGATCTCAGTAGGCCCCTCTGGATCCCAATTGGCCACTGTGGATCTCAGTAGGCCCCTGTGGATCCCAATTGGCCACTGTGGATCTTAGTAAGCCACTGTGTATCCCAGTAACCTCTGTAGAATCCTGTGGTTCAGGATGAGTCCCTTTACAAGCCGGGGGAACATATGAACATGCTGAACAGAATGGGATCCCTTGTCCTCGTTCTCGTGAATATCTTAATTTTCTAAAAATAGATAAATAATAGATAAATAAATACATGAATAAATAAATTTATTTCAAAATCTTGATTTTGTTGTTGTTTCATGTTGTTGTTTCTTGTTTCCTGAATTTATTTCTTCTCTGTTTCCGGTTCACTGTGGCTTCGTTTTAGGATGATGAGTAAGATGATGATGTTGATGATGATGATGGAGGTGGTGATGTTGTGGTGGTGGTGATTATGATGATGATGATGATGATTATAATGGTAGTGATAATGTTAATGATAATGAAAATTATAAGGATAAGGATAACAATAATGATGAAGAGGAAAGAGCAGAAAAAAAGAAAAATTAGGATAATTACAATGATCGAAGAAGTGGTAATAATGGTGACGAAACTGACACGAACACAAATACGATATTGATCATAACACCAATAATAAAAGCAATATCGGCAATCCACTTGCAACGAACATCTAACAATACCGATCCCACTCATCTGAGAATTCTTCTCCCTGTATTGCAAGAGGTTAATTGCAACCCCCATTTAAGAGTAATTAGAAACTTCGGCTTCTTAACAGGAAGTGTTGCAATTGTTGCAGCTTTCACGCCTTTGAGATTTGTTATTACCTGGAGAAGGGGGGGGGAGTTCGACCATGGGGGGGAAAGAGGGGGGTGAAGTGGGGGAGGGAGGAGGTAGAGGGAGAGAGAGAGGGGGAGGTTAGAGGGATGGAAGGAGAGAGAAGGGGAGGGAGGGAGGGAGGGAGAGAGAGTGAGAGAGAGAGAAAGAGAGTGAGAGAGAGAGATGGAAGGAGAAAGGAAGGGAGAGAGAGAGAGAGAGAGAGAGAGAGAGAGAGAGAGAGAGAGAGAGAGAGAGAGAGACAGAGATGAAAGGAGAGAAGAAGGGAGGGAGAGCGAGAGAGAGAGAGAATTTTAAAATCAGTATTAGTGTTTTTACTCCTGTTGATGAGGGTAATGGTTCTGATGTTGTGTGTGTGTGTGTGTGTGTGCGTGTGTGTGTATGTGCTGTGTGACAGTTAATGCATCGTTGCTGTTATTGCTACTGCCAGCGGCGTGGTCACGGGTGAGAGATAGATGTCCATGACCTCTCACTATCCCAAAAATATATATATATTTTTTTTTTCTTCCAAAAAGGAAGGAAAAATATAAAACCCCTTTAGTTTATATTGAAACTATGATGATATTCATAATCATATCATAACATATCATAAAGCCTTCATTCCTCTTCCTCACTCCTCCTCCTCCCCCCCCGACTTCATATCCCCCACACTCCCCACTCCCCCTATCCCCCCCATCCCCATCTCCCACCCCTACCCCTACCCCACACCCCCATCAACCCCAATCACGAAAACAAATCTAAAAAAAAAAAATCAATCAATCAAATCAATAAAAAATAAAAAATAAAATATCACTAACATCAGCAAAATGATTACTGGTTTTGATGCACCTCCGAAGTGACAATTTTCCCTTCCTCCGTGCCATGACAGGCCATCAGGGGAAGCGTGTGGCCACAGGCTTTCATCGGGAAGGGCGGCCGCGGTGATGAACGTGTCAGAGGCGCTGCTCGAATTTTGACGGGTGGGAGGGAGAGGGAGGGAGAGGGAGGGAGGAGATGGGGAGGATGGGAGGGAGAGGGGGAGGGGGGTAGAGGGAGGATGAGGGAGGGGGGGATGAAGGTGTGGGAGGGAGGGAGAGGGAGGGAGGGAGGGAGGGAAGGGGGAGCGAGAAGGGGGGAGGGAAGGAGGAGATGAGGGAGAGGGAGGGAGGAAGGGAGAGGGAGGGAGGGAGGGAGGAGATGAGGGGGTGGGAGGGAGGGAGAGGGAGGGAGGGAGGGAGGAAGGGAGAATGAGGGAAGGAGGGAGAGGAAGGGAGGGAAAGAGGAGATGAGGGATGAGGGAGGGAGAGGGAGGATGAGGGGGGAAGGGGGAGGGGAAGGGAAGGATGAGATGAGGGAGAAAAAGGGAAGGAGGAAGGTAGGGAGAGAGATATATATGTGTGTGTGTGTGTGTGTGTGTGTGTCATATATATACACTTGCATATATATATATATATATATATATATATATATATATATATATATATATATATATATATATATATGTATATATATATATATATATATATATATATATATATATATATATATATATATATATATGTGTGTGTGTGTGTGTGTGTGTGTATGTGTGTGTGTGTGTGTGTGTGTGTGTTTGTGTGTGTGTGTGTGTGTGGGTGGGGGGGTTTGTATGTATATTCATACATATACATATATATACATGTATATACATATACATATATATACATATATATACATATATAATATATATATATATATATATATATATATATATATATATATATACATATATACATATATATACGTATCAGTGCGTGTGTGTGTTTACAAAAACAACTACATTATCCATGAAATTTGTGTGTCAAGTCCCGCCCCAACAGCCTCCCAAGTCATTAAATCGAGGTCATCAGAACAGACGCGGATTATAAAGAGGGCAAAACCATGACCTGATTACCTCAAAGCGAAGGACCTTGTCTAATGGTTAGCGGCTCACTGGGTACCGTTCGAGTGTGTGGTAGGGTGTGTGATGGAGGAGGTTGGGGGGGGGGGGGTTGATGGGTAGATGGTCGGGGTATATGAATAAGAAAGTGTTTGGGCGTCGGAGGGTGGGTGGGGCGGGGTGAGGAGGTGTGGGGTGGGGGGGGGGGGTAATTGGGTGTGTTTGTGTGAGGAACTGGGCGGTGGGGTGCGTTAGTGTGAGTGTGTTTATGGACCAACGGGGGGGAGTTTAAGAGTTTACTGTGTGTTGGTGTGTGTGTATGTGTTTGTATATGTCTATGTGTATGTTCGAGTGCATATGTGTCTCTGTCTGTGTGTGTGTCCGTGTATGTACGCA
>BOPN01002455.1:148354-155854 GCA_017312705.2 Penaeus japonicus
TCCTCCTTCCTCTTCCTTCACCTCCTCCTCATTTTCCTCCACTTCTTCATCTTCCTAATCACCCTTACTCCTCCTCTTTCTCTTCTTCCCCCTTCTTCCTTCAATTTTCTTCTCCTCTTCCTTCTTCTTCTTCATTATCTTCTTCTTCTCCTCCTCCCTCCTCCTTCTTCCTTCATCCTCCGTCCTCCTTTTACTTCTTCTTCCTCCTCCTCCTCCTCCTCCTCCTCCTCCTCCTCCTCCATCTCCTCCCCCTTCGTGAACTCCTTTCCTCATCTCATTCTTCCGTGATATTCTTTCCTCCTCATTTCTTCCTCCTGCCACGTCCTTTGTTCGTCCTTTTAAACGGGTCCTTCACTACTATTCATCTCAACCCCCCCCCCCCACCCCATCCCCCACCCCATCCCCCACCCCCCTCACCTCCATCACCCACTCCCTCCTCCTCCTGCCCTTTCCCTCAGTTTTTCTTTCTTCTATTTTTTTTTTCTTTTTCTTTCACCATCTCGACAGAAAGGAAACAAGGGTCTTTTTTTTTTACTCCTTTCAAAGAGAGAAATGAATTACGGGGGTCTTTTTTATCTTTTTTTTTTTGGGGGGGAGGGTTGACTTTTTTGAGGGAGATATAGTGTAACTTATTAGTATTATTATATTGCTGTGGATCTTTGTAATTGATTTTACCCCTTTTTTCTTGTTATCATTATCATCATTATTATCTTCTTTACTATTATTATGATCATTATCGTTGTTATCTTTGTTGTCATTATCATTATCATTATTATCATCATTATTATCATTATCATTATACTTGTTATCATCATCATTATCATCGTTATCATTATCATTATCATTATTATCATTACCAGTGTTATCATTATTATTATTATCCTATCTTATCATCCTCATTATCATTGTCATTTTGATGTTAATATAAATCATATTTTATTATTACTTCAATAAAGAAAATAATCTGTTTCCGATTCCTATTTCAGACGCAAATCCCAATGACCGTTTCGCATATTACCAATTTCCGATTCCCACTTCATCTCAGATTCCCATGTCTCCGATTCCCATTCCATAACCGTATTCCGTTTTCAATTCCCACCCTCCGTTTTCTATTCATGATTCCCTTACCATACCCGTTTTCCTTTTTTCGATTCCTATAGCTTCTTTAATCCTAATTCCTAAGTCGTATTCTGATTACGTTTTCAATTCCTATTTTCTGGTTCCGATTCCCTTATGCCATTTCTATAAACCGTTTCCAATTCTCATTTTCCGGAATCGGCCCTCACTCCGTTTCTATTTTCCGTTTCCATCATTTTACGCAAGACAGATCATTTTTCGTCCCTGAGAGAATACACTTTCAATGGCAACTGACATGGAATAAATATCCTATTCATTTTGCTGGATAAAAGAAAAAAAAAGTCTGTTACACAGCAAGTCAAACCTGATGCATTCCTAGTAACTGTAGGGAAGGGGAAGGGAAGTGGAGGGGAAGGAGTTGGGGGAGGGGGGTAAAGGGAAGGGGGGGGGGTTGGGGTGAGGGTGTGTGTGGGAGGGTGTGTAGGGGGGAGGGTGGGGGGCTAGGTGAGGGGTAGGGGAGATGTAGGGGAAGGGGGTGGGGTAGGGAAGAGGTAGGGGAGGGTAGGTGTAGGGGATGGAGTAGGGGAGGGGAGATGAGGGCAAGTGAAGAAGGGCATATAAAAGGAAGCAGGGAAGGGGTGGGGGCTAGCACGGGAGGGGGAGGTATTCCAGGAGATGAAAAAGGGGAAAGGAAGGGGAGTGGCATGTGTGAGGACGAAAGAATGACTACCCCCTTTTTAAGATGCTTCTGTGGATGTTGAAATTCACGTTTTATCTCCACAACATTTCCTTCTATTCTTCTATTCTTCCTTTTCGTCTATCAAGTCTTTCTACTCGTCCTCCATCTCCACCTTCACCTAAACCATTATTTCCTGTCTTACCTTTCCTTCTACCTCCCGCTCCACTTTCTCCCTCTCCACACCCTTCACCTCCACTTTCAGTTCCACCTTAACCATCATCTAAACCACCACCTCTACCTCCCCCTTAATTTCCATCTCCACCTCCAACACTACCACTTCCTCCTCCTCCACTTTCCCCCTCCACCACTACCACTTCTTCCTCCACCTCCATCTCCACCTCCACCTCTACCACTAGCACTACTACCACCACCTCCTCCTCCTTCTTTTTTCTTCTTCCTCTTCTCCTTATTCTTCTTCTTCTTAGCCTTCTCCTCCTTCACCTCCTCCTCCTCCTTATTTTTTCTTCTTCCTCTTCGCCTTCTTCTCCTTCTCCTTTTCCATGTTCTTCTCCTCCACCTGCTCCTCCGCCTCCTCCTCCTCCTCCTCCTCCTCCTCCTCTTCCTCCTCCTCCTCCTCCTCCTTCTTCTCCTTCTCTCCCCCGTCCACCTTAGACACTGAACATAAGATGGAGTAGAAGAAATACCCCCTTTGGTGACCAAGAGCTATAACCTTATCAGTTATATGCATAGGAAGTTGCACATCAGTCACTACCTGCGACTTTGCGAATAGTCAAATCCCATTCCAGTTGGGGATATAAATGTAAATCAAGCCGTAGGGCGCGCTGCGATGAAAAGAGAGGGAGGGAGAGGGGCTGGGAGAGAGAGAGAGAAAGAGAGATGGGGAGGAGGTAAGTAAGGAGTAAGAATGATAAAGAGATGGATGGATGGAAGAAGGGAGGGAGAGGGAGGGAGGGAGGGAGAGGGAGGGAGGGAGGGAGGGAGGGAGAGAAAGAGAGAGAGAGAGAGAGATGGGGAGGAGGTAAGTAAGGAGTAAGAAAGATAAAGAGATGGATGGATGGAAGAAGGGAGGGAGGGAAGGAGAGAGAAAGAGAGAGAGAGAGGCAGACAGACAGAGACAGAGATAGACAGAGACAGACAGACAGACAGACATACAGAAATGATTGCCAAAGGTTTGGCAATGTTGTAATGGGAATAAGAAAGCCTCCAGCTCCTCTGCAGACTTACAGCAGTTCTGTTTTAGATGTATGTGCCAATTTCAGATAGTGCGAGAAGAGCCAAATGTAGATGTACTGTATCCTGCTGAAAAATGGGACAGATATGGAGTGAATTTATATAAATGCAAATTGACGTCGTCCCTGCGCGAGTGAGTGAGTGAGTGTGTGATTGTGGGTGTGTATGCGTCAGAGAGGAGGAGAGAGAGAGAGAGAGCGAATGACTGTGTATGTGTGTCTGCTTGTTTGTGTTTCTGTTTGTGTGTATAATTGACAGTGTTTGAAGAAGAGAGGTGTGTGTCTGCTTGTTTGTGTTTGTGTTTGTGTGTATAATTGACAGTGTTTGAAGAAAAGAGAGTAAAAGAAGATAAAGAAATAGAAGATGCGAGACAGAAATGCAAAATATGTAGATCAAAGCATTCCATGACCCCCCCCCCCCTGCCACTCCACCCTCAAGAAATCAAGATAAAAACGGACACCAACATCTTAATCCACGCACATGAGAAACCAAAAAAAAGACGAGAAAAAAAAATCAGAACTTAAAAAACATCGTTCTCAAGAGAAAAAAAAATCACATATCAGGGGGGATAAAATATCTTCAAAGAACCGTAACGCGAAAAAAATGAGAGAGAAAAAGAAAGAGAGAGAGAATCCCAATAAGCAGATATTCCTTCCACTATCTCTCACCCTCCCCGGAGCAATCATCAAGGAAGGACCTCGGGAATCACACCTCTCAGGAATCAGTTAATTAAGAACTTGGTGATAGCTTGGAATCCGAGCCGTCCTCCCTTCTCTCTTCGCCCACTCTGACCGCGGGAGATGAGGCCTTTTGATCCTCCCCTTTCGTTGGTTCGGAGCCTCGGGGGTTCGAGTTCTCTGGGTTCTTGGTTCGGAGCTTCGGGGGTTCGAGTTCTCTGGGTCGTTGGTTCGGAGCTTCGGGGGTTCGAGTTCTCTGGGTCGTTGGTTCGGAGCCTCGGGGGTTCGAGTTCTCTGGGTCGTTGGTTCGGAGCTTCGGGGGTTCGAGTTCTCTGCGTCGTTGGTTCGGAGCCTCGGAGATTCGAGTTCTCTAGGTCGTTGGTTCGGAGCTTCGAGGGTTCGAGTTCTCTGCGTCGTTGGTTCGGAGCCTCGGAGATTCGAGTTCTCTGCGTCGTTGGTTCGGAGCCTCGGAGGTTCGAGTTCTCTGGGTCGTTGGTTCGGAGCCTCGGGGGTTCGAGTTCTCTGGGTCGTTGGTTCGGAGCCTCGGGGGTTCGAGTTCTCTGGGTCGTTGGTTCGGAGCCTCGAGGGTTCGAGTTCTCTGGGTTGTTGGGTCGGAGCCTCGGGGGTTCGAGTTCTCTGGGTCGTTGGTTCGGAGCCTCGGAGGTTCGAGTTTTCGGTTTTTCACTCTCTCCCTTTCTCTTTCTTACTCACTCACTCATATATGATTCTATTATGTTATTCTTCGGTGGGAATGAATGAATGATGTGTGTGTTTGTTTGTTTGTTTGTTTGTTTGTCTGTGTGCGTCTGCGTACGTGTATGTCCTTGTTCCTGTCTCTACCCTTGTGCCTGTATCCACCTATATTTCTGTGCCTGTATCCGGGTCTGACTCTAAACCGTCTGCATGTGTGTCTGTCCACGTACGTCTTTACGCCCCTGTCAATACCATTTCTTCGTGGTGTTTTGAGGAAACTTTCTCATTTCCTTTCATTTTCTTTCCCCTTTTGGATCTCGGTCTTCCAAGAAAATCTCGCGTTGATTGTCAGAGCCGTTTCGACTCAGTGGAGGAAAGGCAATAACCAATATATATAATGAATATATATATTGGTTATTGCTTTATAAATACTTATATATATATATATATATATATATATATATATATATATATATATGTGTGTGTGTGTGTGTGTGTGTGTGTGTGTGTGTGTATGTGTGTAGTAGTAGTAGTAGTAATAGTAATAATTGAGACTGCAATACTGATAAGAATGGCAATGACAATAGCAATAATAATCGTCATCATCATGATCATAATAATGATGATATTGATCATAGCAATGATAATGATAAGGTAAAAAATGATAATGATAAAAATGATTCTCATCATCGTCATCGTAATATCAATACCAACAAATATAAGAATGATAATAGTGATTAAGCTATTATGACAAGAAATATATTCATGATAACAATATTTCTAAAATTTGATGGCAGCAATGCGTAAAACATTATGTCATTATGATGATAATGATCAAATGATTATTGCTGTTGTTCTTGTTTTTTGTTATGATGATGATAATAACAACTACAATAATATCGATAACAATGAAAATGATAATAATAATGATGATTATAATGATGATGATAATAGCATTAGTAATGGTAATAGTAATAATAACAATAATAATGATAACAATAATTACGTTAACAATGGCAGAGATAAAGTAATAATAATGATAACAATAATGACGTTAACAATGACAGAGATAAAGTAATAATAATGATAACAATAATAATAATAATGATAAGAAATACCTAAAAAAATAGAATAAAAAAAATATATATATGTATATATATATATATATATATATATATATATATATAAGTTCAAAATTAATAGTCTATAGAACAGAAGTTATTTAGATCTTAGATAAACTAACACTGTATTAAACATTAGCAAATAACACCAATGAAATTAAAAGTAAAAAGAGTAAAAGTGAAGTGGCATCAAAGACCTTTTCCACAAAGTTCTTTATGAAAACGAGTGTTCAGGGCATAGAGGAGATCAAAGGATTTGGCGTAACTTTTTATGTTAAGAATTTACCTTACAGTAGTTTATTGAACTTCAATGAACTAAATTTGGGCTCTGGATAGGACAGGGGCAAAGCGATAGGCATCAGTATAACGATAAAACGGCCACTAAAACAATATAAACGAA
Source organism: Penaeus japonicus (assembly GCA_017312705.2). NCBI lineage: Eukaryota > Metazoa > Arthropoda > Malacostraca > Decapoda > Penaeidae > Penaeus > Penaeus japonicus. The sequence goes on from BOPN01002455.1 coordinate 154,253, forward strand.
TTCAAAAATACTTGACTCAATTTATTTCCCTTTCTTTCTTTAAAAAAAAATGATATGAAAATGCCTAAAATCATTTCAGGGTAGGCTAGAGGGAGAAGGTAAGCCCCGTTACTATCCATTTTCTCTCAGGAAAGTGGAAGAATCTACAGGCTTGTGTACCTTCATGATAACATGTGTGTGATTTTAGCATGCGAGGTGTAGGCTCATGCTGTTTAAGCGTTTAGGGATAAATGGTTCATCTCATTTTCAGGACTCTCTCTCTCTCGCTCTCTCTCTTTCTCTTATATCTCTGCTTCTATCTTTGTCTGTTGGTCTCTCTCTTTATCTGTCTGTCTGTATCTCTTCATTTTTCTCTGCCTCTCAACCAGTCTGTCTGTCTGTCTGTCTATCTCTCTCTCTTTCTCTCTCTATCTCCCTCTTCCTCTCTCTCTCTCTTTGTGTCTGATAATAAAATATCAATGCAATAATAACGATACTACGTCTCCTGCAGCTACTTTAACAATAATGATGATAATGAAAATAATGATAATAACATGACAAAACTAATGATGATAATGAAAATAATGATAGTAACAGGATGGCAAAAATAATGATCATAATGAAAATAATGATAATAACATGATGGCAAAAATAATGATAATGATAATAATGATGATAATGATAGTAATAATAATAATAACAATAATGATAATGATAATAATCATGGTAGTAATAAAAAAGTAATGACAATGATAACGATAATAATATTAACCATCATAACAATAAACAGGATAACAATAAAAACAATGAATATAGTAATACTTACAATAACCATACTAAGAAAAATCATAGTGACAATGATGATAATGAATATTAAAGATGACTCCCTTTTCCCAAATCATCCCGTGACCTGGAGACCCAATGGGACAAGGCCTGAGAACCGCCTTGTGCTTTCTCTCCTTAAAGACACGCAGGAGGCGAGGCGGCGTCATATACCACGGGATCCAGGAAGGAAGAAACAGGATTATTTTGAATGATTGCTTGGCGGAATTTTTGCCCGAGTCACCGAGGGAGGACTGGCGTTGGGGGGGGGGGAGGTATTTCTTGAACATTTTTTAAAACTATTCCTTTGAATATAAATTATTGACATGTTTTATATTTTGCTTGTTCGTCTTTTGTTCTCCGATTTAGAGAGACCAGAAATAAGGGAAGGAGTGAGAAGGTAAGCAAGCGAGAGCAGAGAGAGATAACGAGAAGAGTCAAAGCGAAAGACAGATGTAAAGAGAGAAAGGGAGAAGGAAGGCAGCAGAGTGAATGATGAAGCCATAAAGCTTGTTACTGAACACTCCTAGCATCCATGAATATAGACTAGTAACTGGAACATGAGACATTTTGTGCCAAAAGTTACAGAATGCTATATCATATCTATCTATCTATCTATCTAAATACATATGTATATATATATATATATATATATATATATATATATATATATATATATATATATATATATATATATATATATATATATATATATATTTATGTAAGTTTCTATCTATATATATATATATCTATATCTATATCTATCTGTCCTCCATCTATCTATCTATTTAGCTCTCTCTC
>BOPN01002455.1:163354-165854 GCA_017312705.2 Penaeus japonicus
AATGATAAGAAATACATTGCAAAAACAACCAAATGAGCAAATGGCTTCGTTTTGCAATATTGGTTTACACGCGTATCGGTTTCACATCATTATTAAAACAACCCTACCCCCCCCCCCCCCCAACCCACCCCACCCTCCCCCACCCCCACCTCAACAATGAACAAAATACCATTTTTTTCATTCTGGTCAACAGCACTTCATAACAATATAACTATACTCAGTTTACCTTTAATACAAACTAATTTGACGCTTTTGTTTTAATTTCGAGAAAAAAAAAAATCCTGCGTAGACTCAAAAGGCAATGTGTTTTATATCACTGTTTAAAAAAAAAGGGTTAATATGATGCTTTTATGAATGGGTTGTTGATGTTATTGTTGTGACTTTGTGTCGTATCTTCATCATATTTATTTCTATTTTGCAAGCTTCGTTCCTTTATTCCCTTGATAATGTTGATGATGAATAATAGTAATAATAGTAATAATGATGATAATAGTAACAATAATAACAATAATGATAGTACACTATTGATGATAATTAGCAAACTAATAAACAAATAAATATATAAAATCCTACAGCCTGACATGACATTACAGGTGAGCGTGGCGGAGACATTCTGTGATGAGATTTTATTCCTGGAATTTTAGATGTGAAGTCAACAGCAAAATATTAATTAACAACAATAATAAGAAAAAAAGACAGCCAGGAATATCAATGTCGTTACAAAGAATGTCTTTATTTATTTATTTTATTATTATTATTATTTTTTTTTTTTTTTTTTTTTTTTTTGGTGTTTTTTGTTGCTTGTGTTGTTGTAGCAATCTAGGTAATAGCAGCTTTTGTTGGTATGGTAATATTCTAATGAATATTATCATTTTTGCATTTATCTAGTTTATAATTATCTTTACTATGATTAGTATCATTCTTATTATCATGGTTGCCACTGTCATATCAATTATATTTAATGTTATAGTTGTTATTCTAATTACTTCTATTTTCATCATTATCATTATCATCATCTTCATCGCCATTATTACCATTATTCTCTTTACGGTCGTCACCACAACTAAAATAATCACCATAAACACATTCATTTTCTTCCTCATTTTCTCTAAGTTTCCTTTCTAATTTTCCCCTTTTCCTCTCCCTCCTTTTCCACCTACTAATTTTCCCCACTTTTCCTCTTCCCCATTTTCCCCACACTTATCCTCCACCTCATTTTCTCCCACTTTTCCAACACCTCATTTTCCCCACTTTTCCTCTCCCTCATCCCCCCCACCCCCCCACTTTTACACCTCATTTTCTCCCCTTATCCAGTCTTTCGCAGGGCGTTAAGAAAATCATAATGCATTTAGCGTTAGAAATTTCCTCTAGCCTTCGGAGGAACATAACACGAATTAATTATGCAATCCGCCTCCCCCTTTTCTCGAGGCCAAACGGGACCTCAACTGGCAGTGTTCACTTTGCGTGCTGCTTAAGTTGAAGTGGCAATGAGACACTTAGTGCTTCCCAATCTCTCTCTCTTTCTCTCTTTCTGTCTTTTTTCTCTCTCTCTCTCTCTCCCTCTCTCTCTCTCTCTCTCTCTCTCTCTCTCTCTCTCTCTCTCTCTCTCTCTCCCCCCCCCCCCATATGAAGTCAGGAGGTGTTTGGTGAATAATTTGAAGATCATTATGATAATTAGGATGGTGACGAGAGAGAGTCATTAGGAGGAGGATGGCAATGATAATGATGATTATATTGGAGATGATAAAAATGGTAATGACTATTGTTATCATCATTATAATGATAATAATAACAAGGATAACGATAATGATTGAATACTAATGACAGCACCAATACCAATAACAAAACTAACAGCAATATCAAAGTGAGAAACTAAAAAAAATAATAAATAAATAAATAATAAAATTGCACCCGGAACAAATAAAACTAACGAAAACCAAATGACAACAACGATAATAGAAACAAACAAAAAACAAAAAAAAATCAAATAAGAAAAAAAAAACACTAAAACCAGAAAAAGGGACACACACAAAACACCCATTCCCCAGTGTATGCGGCAGAAAGAGCTTTCTTTGGTGAGCTGGCTATTGGCGGGTGTCACTGTCAGGGGAGGGGAGGGGGGGGGCAGCTTGTGGTGTCATCTTATTGAGAACGATACGCCCGAAAAATGGTGGCAGCGGTTGGAAGAAAGAGCCCGGAAAATGTTGGCAGTGGTTGGAAGGATTAGGATTACTGTTATATTATGTAATTGTTGATTTTTATTTTCGTTATCACTATTATGATTATTATTATCATTAGAATTATAATTTTCATTGTTATTGTTATTAGAATTATCATTATTATGATTATAATAATCATGATTATCATTATTATGATTCAAATTATCATAATTATCGTTATTATGATTATTATTATTAAAATTATCCTTATTATGATTAAACCATTATCATTAATATTCTTATTATCATTGTCATCATTATTACTAGTGGTACTGTCATTA
>BOPN01002455.1:185854-190854 GCA_017312705.2 Penaeus japonicus
ACTGATAGTGGTATTAATGATAATTATAGAGCTAGCATTACAGTGAATTTTTCCTTTTTAGCATTATTAGGAATAATTATTACTATTATTACCATTCTTGTTCTTATAGTATATATATGGATTTGATTATATATATTGCTCAGTAATCATGTCACCATTGAATGTTTAAAAAAGAGATTAGATAGTTACAGAATTTAAAGTAAATATACTGATAGTCACAGTACATAAATTAGTGTTGTAGATAGCTATAGAATGTAAAATAGATATGTAGATAGTTATATAATATGAAACATACAGACTGATGCAAAAGCAAGATAGCTTTTTAACGTTCAGCAAAGCTAGCACAGACAAGCTAATCCCACATACAGATTTTGGTAATTCCGGGGTTAAGGCAGGCTGTTCGGACCAAGAACGAGCAATGCGACAGCGATTCCATAAATTTATTTTTGTATAAATATATAAATCGCCGATAAATAAAACGCACCGCTAAAATCAAGGAGCAAGACATTATGGTGCCATAAATCCCACATAGACATTACAAAGACTATGGCTTGTCACATAAACAGCGGGACATGAGTTGTGCGAAAAGTAAAGCACTGATGCGAAGCGCCCTGCCCTCTGGCGGGAGAACGGGCGGGGGCGGAACGTGTTTCGGACAAAGCGAGTGAATAGGAAGTAGATGGAGCGAAAGGGGAGATGGGGAGAGATGATGATGCTGGGACGGAGAAAGGGGCTGATGATGTGCGAAGATGGGGAAGGTTGATAAGGTGGGAGGGGATGAAATGAGCGTTAGAGTGACGGATAACGATTAGGAGGGAAAGAGGAATGGGCGTGAGGCCTTTTTTTGCGCGCCTTGACTCTGGAGGCTTGGCACTGTTTATTTGTGTCCATATAAAAATAGTCGTATACACATACATGTAGTGTGTGTCTGTGTGTGTGTTTGTGTGTGCATGCGTGTGTCTGTGTGTGCGTGTGTGTGTGTGTCTGCGTCTGTGTCTGTGTGTCTGTGTGTGTATGGATGTATATACATAAATCCCCCCCCCACACACACACACACATGAACACACACACACACACACACACAAGCCGCTCCCCGTGCCCCAGTGCGTATCCCGAAGCCCATTTCCAATAAAGTCATGATCCCCGACATTTCTACGGCACCGACATTAGCTTCCAGACAGTGGATCCGGGTTTCATTTCCGACTTTTCTTCGCTCTTCCAATGTGCGGATTTCTTGATGGATTTTGTCACCTTTCAACGGATTTCCGGGCCGATTTACGCTTCAGATCGGGGTTTTGAGTTCGAAATCGGAGGAGGAAGGAGAAGAACAAGAGGAAAGAGGATGAGGAAGAGGATAATTATGGAAATATGATATCTGGAAAATAGTGAAAAAAAAGGAAAATGATAAGGGTAAAGGTATGTGAGACATTTCATTTCATGTTAGAAGATGTTTGAGGAATTTTCATCATGACGTAACTTTAATGGTGTGAATCACCACTTCGTCATGTCATTTTATTCGCTTAATCCTTTCCTCTTTCCCCCATCTAATGACCTATCTCCCGTAAGCTTTATTGAGGATGATGATAATGATAATGGTGATAATGATAATGGTAATAATGATAATGATAATGGTAGTAATGATAGTGATAATGGTAGTAATGATAATGGTAATAATGATAATGATAATGGTAGTAATGATAATGATAATGGTAGTAATAATAATGATAATGGTAATAATGATAATGATAATGGTAGTAATGATAATGGTAGTAATGATAATGATAATGGTAGTAATAATAATGATAATGGTAATAATGATAATGATAATGGTAATAATGATAATGATAATGGTAGTAATGATAATGGTAGTAATGATAATGATAATGGTAGTAATAATAATGATAATGGTAATAATGATAATGATAATGGTAGTAATGATAATGGTAGTAATGATAATGATAATGGTAGTAATAATAATGATAATGGTAATAATGATAATGATAATGGTAATAATGATAATGATAATGGTAGTAATGATAATGGTAGTAATGATAATGATATTGGTAGTAATGATAATGATAATGGTAATGATAATGATAATGGTAATAATGATAATGATAATGGTAGTAATGATAATGGTAATAATGATAATGATAATGGTAGTAATGATAATGATAATGGTAATAATGATAATGATAATGGTAGTAATGATAATGATAATGGTAATAATGATAATGATAATGGTAGTAATGATAATGGTAATGGTAATAATGATAATGATAATGGTAGTAATGATAATGGTAATAATGATAATGATAATGGTAGTAATGATAATGGTAATAATGATAATGATAATGGTAGTAATGATAATGATAATGGTAATAATGATAATGATAATGGTAGTAATGATAATGGTAATGGTAGTAATGATAATGGTAATAATGATAATGGTAGTAATGATAATGATAATGGTAGTAATGATAATGATAATGGTAGTAATGATAATGATAATGGTAGTAATGATAATGATAATTTTGATATTGATAATGATGATGATAGTAATGATAATGATAATGGTGATAAGATAATGTTAACAATGATAATGGTAAAAATGATAAGGATAAGGAAAATAATATTGAAAATAACATATGATAACTATAAAGATTATGCTGTAAATATAAATGATGATAATAATCATAATGATGATAATAAAGAAATATATATATGTATATATATACATATATATGTATATATATATGTATATATATATATATATATATATATATATATATATATATATATATATATATATATATATATATATATATATATGCGTGTATGCCGGAGAGGGAGATACAGGGAATATGTGCGTGGTGTCCCAAGCAACAACACGCACAGAGATTCATATCAAGGCATATATGCACTATCAGTTTCATCAGAAGAATAAACGGATAAAGAGATTACAGTTTCTGTTTTTAAGTTGACTCTCCAAAACAAGATAATGAGAGCATGTCCTAAAGGAAGAAATTTAAGGAAGAATGATAAAATGTTATAATGATAATAGTGTTGTTTCCGAAAATACAGTGCGTTCCACGTAAATATTTGAGGTCATTGCTTGAACTGAACAAATGAAACTAAATTTTGAGCGAACTTTGGCAATTTTATAACAGCGGTATTTTATATTTTGGGGGAAATGGAGTCATGTGTGTGCGTGCGTGTGTGCAAATATGAATATATATATATATATATATATATATATATATATATATATATATATATATATATATATATATATATATACATATATATATGTATATATATACATATATACATATATATATATATATATATATATGTGTGTGTGTGTGTGCTTTTGTATGTGTGTGTGTGTATGTGTGTATGCGCGTATGAATATACGTGTATATATATATATATATATATATATATATATATATATATATATATATATATATATACATATACACATGTATATATATATATATATATATATATATATATATATATATATATATATATACATGTATATATTCATATATATATATATATATATATATATATATATATATATATATATATATATAGATGATGATGGTGATGGTGATGGTGATGGTGGTGGTGATGGTGATGAGTCATTTTCTGTCTCTGGGAGATGCTGAGATTAAAGGATAGGCTTAATGGTGAGGAAGGTTTTGGGGGTAATGTTATTGATGGGGATTTAAGCTTGATATATTCAGGAAATTTACATTTATACATATGTAAGTATGTGTGTACATGCATACATATATATATATATATATATATTGTATAAATAGGAAGTAATCTGTTGTCCCCGCAACCCTCGCCCACTCTTCCCGGACCTCATTTATATATCTGTAAGAACATAACTCTCCCAAGCACTACATTCCACGAGGCAGTTCTCAGAGATGCTTGTGAAGAATAACCTTTTTCAAATAAGCGGCGAAGAAAAACAGGATTATTATTGTTACTTCTTTTACTGTTTCTTTTTTATTTTTTTATTTTTTTTCTCGGGTTTTGAGAAAAGGGTTCTGTGCAGAGGCGCCTTCACCTCTTTCCACTCTGATCACCTAAAACCCCGCGTGAGGTGAGGTGTTCTTGAGATGGGTTGCACTCGGGGGCCTCGAATTAAAGTTGAGGTGATGCTGACGGGAGATGATGATGGTGATGGTGATGGTGATGGTGGTGGTGATGGTGATGAGTCATTTTCTGTCTCTGGGAGATGCTGAGATTAAAGGATAGGCTTAATGGTGAGGAAGGTTTTGGGGTAATGTTATTGATGGGGATTTAAGCTTGATCTATTCAGGAAATTTACATTTATACATATGTAAGTATGTGTGTACATGCATATATATATATATATATATATATATATATATATATATATATATATATATATATATATATATATATATATATATGCATATATATATGCATATATATATATATATATATATATATATATATATATATATATATATATATATATATATATATATATATATATATATATATATGCATATATATATGCATATATATATGTATATGTATATATACATATATATATATATATATATATATATATATATATATATATATATATATAATGTGTGTGTGTGCAGATAGATATGTAAATGTACATAGATAGTTAAATGTGTGAGTGTTTGTGTGCGTGTGCCTTTGTGTATCCATGGATAAGCATTTTGTACATGTGCACATGTATATATATACCCGCGTAGACACACATGTGTCTTGTCTTTGTGCGCTCAATTGTGTGCACACGTGTGTTCTTCCACGCTTACAAATCACCTGAACCCACAACGAATGGACCCTCCGCTTAGCGCCCTCCCCCCCACCTCCCCCCACCTCCCCCCACGCCCAAAACGCAATCGGAGGAAATGACGGAAAGTCCGGCGGGCGTCCACTCACCTTCGCGCCGGGCCCAGAGACACACACACTCACTC
>BOPN01002456.1:0-2500 GCA_017312705.2 Penaeus japonicus
TGATGGAGTTGTTGAACCTGAAGCATGTGGCTCACTATTTGACAATTTCTGATGTAGAGGTATAAAACCTATAACTTTGATTATCCTTGGAGGTGTGCAATGCATCTTTGTTCTATTATTTTTATTTTTATTTTTTTTCATGGATTTACTACAGTAAACCTGCTTATCATGCTTGCGCTACCAGGTGTCAGTGGGTCAGACGGTTCCTGGCATGTGTTGTGTGTAGTTAATCACTTTAAGAGCCGTCGTTCATCTGTCAGAAAGGGGAATGCCCTGTACTTGGTATCATTCCAATGGCGTTTTTTCTGTTTTGCATCTGGTTGTATCTTATTGTTTTCTCTTCTGTCATTCCATTAGCTACTTCTGTAATGTAACTGCGACTGTGCGTTCTTTGTTTTTTAGTCTAACTGCTCTTTTGAGGGAGACTGACCATGCGGATACACATCTAGCGGCGGATGGTTAATTGAATTCACTGGCGAGGTGGGGATGGAAATCTCAAGGCATGACAAGGGTTGTAAAGGTTGTGTGAGGGAGTTAAGAAGTGGAGAAGACAGGAAGGTAGAAGTTAGATAGCAGGATGTGTCTAGGGAGGTTGCATTATAAAGAGGAATCTGGTAGAGGTGGGGGCGAGAGTGGCTTTCTCGGATACTGAACTGAGACTGCCATACTTGCCGGAACTCACTACGATAATCCTTCCTTTATTCCCAAACAGTCTGATGAGTACCGTTTGTTGTTTGATGAATATTTCCATCAAGTCGACTTTGCTAATGGGGTCTTCAGACATATGGTTCCCTGGTGTTTGCTTAGGTCCACTTTTCGTTTTGGAAAAAAAAGAAAAGAAAAAAAAAAAGAGAGAGGCTGAAAGGCGTTTAAACTCCTTTGGTTTTGGCGCGGGGGTACCAATCTGTTGGGAGCATATCTATCGTTGGAGTTGTTATTATCATCATAATTATTCTCCAATAAATCACCAGACATGGTATATGCACTGTGACTCTGATCAATCTTTTCGCGTCATGACTCTTGATCTATTGCACTGTGGGTCTTCTGGCATGGCATAGGCGACAGACAGACGACATACGAAGGCGCGGACGCAAGCATAAACATACACACATACATACAAACATGCTCTGTGTGTGAGTATAGATAGATTGATAGATAATAGAGAGAGAGAGAGAGATTGTCTGTCTTTGTACATATTCATATATTTTACTCATATATTTTACTTTTTATTCACTTCTACCTTTCCCGTCTCTCTCTTCTATATATATATATATATATATATATATATATATATATATATATATATATATATATATATATAAATGTATGTATACATATTTTATATACATATGTATACATATTATACACACACACACACACACATATATATACACATATGTATGTATATGTACTATATATTTATCTATTTCTATTTTCCTCTATTTCTTTACTTATCTCTAACTCTCTATGTCTACCTCAAACTATCTATCTTTCTATCTCTCTTTCTCGGTCTATCAGTCTCACTCTACCAATCTATCACTCTCTCGTTGACTCTCGCTATGCTATCTGTCTTTTATTTCCTCCTTTCTCTCATCTCCTCTCTCTCTCTCTATCCCCCCCTCCTCCTCTCTCTCTCCTACATATCGAATTACTCTTTACCCCCCCCCCCCCCCATTAATATTTAACAAAATGGCATCTTACTAAAGACAGCACATAAAAAGGCCTAAAATATTCCATGTAGAACTGCTGTTACTTTCAAATAAAGTCCTTTTATGCCTCAGCCTTTCATATTCCAACATTCAATCAAACCAAATTATTACGCTTCCAATTAAATCGCCCTTGAATCAAAACCAAATTTGTTTCGTGTAACCAGATTCCATAACTTAAAACAAATAAGATACAGGAAAGATTAGCCGCCTCCAGCAACGACATTGTTCTGATCAGAAACTATCAAGTCGGTAAGCCCAAGTGATTGGTTGAGAGAGAAAACAGGAAATCGTTTACAGAGAGACCCTTGTTATAACGCCCGAGCTAAAAATACACACACTTTTGGAATTCTTATACTGTGACCCCTTACAAAACAAGCCAATGGTGTTCCTATTGAATATTCTATGTGCAATTAGCTTTTAGTGGTATTCCTTGTAATTACTGGGAAAAGGGAACTATTATTGTGAGCAATTAACTGACAAAAGCTGATAGGAGGAATGGTTATTGAACAACACCATAAAGGTGCCATGACATGCAACGGATAAACCACTGAAAAAAGCTGTTCGTTTTCGAAGCATCTGATTAGGCAATATTATGTACATTTATATTGAAAATTTTCATCAATGACCTCGGATAAATTGACCTAATTTTAAAGCCCGATATTATTAATCATTACAGTTAAGTGGATAAATAGATAAAAATGTTCCTGGTAGTTCGTGACGTGGCACGTGACATTAAAACGTGTATCTACTTATCCGTTGGACAAAAATACACCTGAAACCCAATGCGCCAA
>BOPN01002456.1:7500-15000 GCA_017312705.2 Penaeus japonicus
TGTATTTCAGAGTGAGGCAGCTTCATCAACAGACCTTGATTTTTCCCACTCCCTATTAGCCACTCACTATAGAGCTAGAGCCATTTTTGTGTTTAATTTTTTTTGTCTGTTTTACTGTATTTAGAGACTTATATCTGTCATATCACAGGCTCTATCAATTCTGAAGTTGACTAAAATTGTAGTTCAGGGTCTGTATCAGCTCATTATTTTCTTTATACTCAGTGTGATTGAATTATTGCTGTTTAACCCATCCCCGACGGGGGAATTCTAGCCTTGAATGTCCAAATGCCGGGGCGTTCGAATTATTAGGCCTAAATCAATTGAATGGCTGGCACAATACTGTGCCGCCCGGCCACTGGGCTTTTGAATGCACGGTACACATGCTGTACCACCCGTCCTGTGTGGGTTAAGGAAGGACAAAAGGCAACTTCATGTGTGCTATCATGAACGAATACAAAATATATATCCATCCACAATGAAGATAACATGAAGACGTAGGGAAGAGGAAGGAAACTTGTGCTTATGACTGTGAGTGCCACAGTAAAAGGCATCCCTTCTGGCACAGGGGCACATTGTAGACATTGGGCATGGTTTGAGTCACCTTCCTCCTTCCACATCCTTCATCTGCGGTCCTCTAGAGCAAGAGGTTGGCAACTTGCTATGTACCATTGCTCTATAAAGATAGTCCTTGCTAGAGACCATAGATGGGTGCCATTCAAGGCTCTCTCTCCTGCTGGTTCTAGAAGAAAGTGGTGCCATCTAGGTTTTGGATGTAAGGTGAAACTCATTTTTCCAAATATTATGCCAGTTATAATAATTATGATTGCTATTGTTATCATTACTCATAGTACAATAAAATAACATAGCGATCAAAAATCCCCAAACGTCATGACGCCTGTCGTCACGCCAGAGCTCCTGCGTCATGTATAACGAAAAAACATGTCACCCGTCGTTAACGGGTTAAGTATAGTATCTTCTTGAAATATAATGACAAATTTATAAACTGCTAAAGTTTGTGACATGATATATAAGATTCAACTTCATTTTCAGACTAAAAAATGCCTTACAAATTGAGGATATCTGAAGAGGAGGTGCGGGCAGAGTTAGAGAAGATGGGATTCACTAGCATACCAGACGAAACAGTGGAAGTTTTTCGTAGAGGTCAGTACCTATTTACTTCTGTAATGTTTATGCAAAGAAGTGTTGATGATTTATTATGACTCTTAAAGCTATTTTTGCAGTTAAGTTTTAATGCTTCAAAAGATTCACCCCCTTTACCTTGTATATATATAAATCACATTAAATTAATAATTTTTACTCCCAAACAAATGTAGTCATAAAGTTTACAGGTCAGACTTTCATTATAAAAGGGAATTTTTATTTGAAAAATTCTTTGTAGGCCACAATGTTTGTTTGTGCTTGAATATCATGTAAGCTGGCACAGTTTATTATACATATTCACATTTTTATTAATAGATTTTTTCCATTTTTCTTTTTATGTTTTCTGTAGATTGAATTCATCATCTTATTGTAAATCTTTGGGATCTCCTCGTTGCATTTAAAAAGACCTAATGTAGTTTTGGGTTATGGTTAAATGCTGTTAAAGGGTCAAGAGAAGAGATAAATATATTTCAGTCCCCAGCAACAATAGGGAGATATTGGAAGCACGCTGAGAAAGCAAAGCGGCTCTAAAGCATCAACGTCATCAATCTCTCTCACCCAGAAGCACAGCTAGTTCATCATCAGGCTGGGGTAGTAAGGATTCTAAGCATCTGAATACCATGTATAGGTGCTTGAGAGAGAGCTCATTAGCAATTCTGAGAATACTTTGCTCCCATATTTTTACTTTTCAAAATCAAATGAAAATAAGATGATCACCTCCTCTGAATAGGGGTCAGGTTACAGGAACCTCAACATTTGTTTTGTTAATGTATAAGAGAAAGTTTAGAATTCAAGTTGAAGACATAATCAATATTCAGTTAATCCATACCCTTATGTATCTCCTTGACATTTCAGTAGAGTTTTTCGTCAGTGAGCTGATGAGGACGCTAGAAAGGGATACTCAGACTTCGAGAGTGAATCCTCCAGGCCATCCTACCTCAGAGAGTGGATGACTCATCTTCTTTCATCTACCTAATAAGTAGAAAATGGCTAAGCAGGAGCCAGATCTCAACCAGTCGACCCATCAGCCAAGCGAGGCTTTTCCTTCTCTCTAGGGAATCCAAAGACCTGGCAGAAGACTCACATCGTAGATCACAGGAGTCAGCTTGATCTGTAATAAGGTATAGAGACCATCACATTCTCACAGAGGCTTTCATGACTGCTGTTGCACCTCAAGTGAGCTATGAGAAGCAGGAAGTTGCAAGTCAGAATTGCAAGGCGTTGTAAAAGCTGCTGGTGAGTAATGTAGTTAATTATCTTAGGTTGAATAAGTTCAAGTAAGTTATTCTTAGATTTAGTCATATGTATCTCTTCTGTCTATAGTTCTTTTTATTCAAATACTTACAAATCTGAGATAGGGGATTAATTGAATTTTCAATAAAATAGGATTTGAAATTAAATATTTTAGGTTCAATTATGAGACCCTCTAACATTTTCTAGTTCTAGACTCCTGCCTGGATATCCTAGTCGGCCTGATCCAGTAAACTTGTATCATTTTTACAAGGCACACTGGGATAAATTCAAGACTCCAGGTGAAGACCCCAGATCAAAACTTCGCTGGGAAGTTCGCACAAAGCTTTTCTATTCATCTTGACACCAGAGAACATTATGATACTTATTAATAAGCACTCACAACTTATAAATAACTTTTTCACCTGTGTGCCACCTTGATTTACCTCTAGTTTTAGGAAAATCACAAGTCACAGTCTCCAGATTATTATCTTCCTCTTCACTTTATTTGTATCTCCTCCTTTTTCATCGTTTTCTTCTTTGTTTGTTTCTTCTCCTTTCAAAAAATATATTAGTCCTTTGAATCTTTCTTTCTTCTTTTTTTTTCTTTTTCTTTCTTCACATAAGAATCTAGAGATATAAAAATCTTCAACCAAAGATGACCTAAATATAAGGAAAAGATCAGTAACAGTGTGGACAGATGAATGACCAGACATTGGAGAGCAACCTTCCCTGCTTTTGCCATTTTGCTAAAGGAGTTTTATTTAAGGGTTAATGCATAAAACTTTGATGCCAAAAGATTGACCATGTTGCAAGAACTTGGTCCTCTTCCCAGAAAGTAGCAAGGACTAATAGTTGTTTTTGTCACTCCTTGACGTGGAAGAGTTTATAACTTCCTGGCTGTGAATATTTTTATTTCAGTTATTTTAAGTAGGTTTTCCCCTTTTCATTTATTGATTCATGATATGATTCATGAAATACAATCATTTTTAATTATATTTATAGAGAGGATTAAATTTTAACAGTGATGGATTGATTTCAGAAGAGCTTATAGTATCAGTATATCTATAAATAATGTATGACTTATTCTTTTGCTAATATTTTCTTGTTTTCCTTATTTTAGTATGAATATTTTAAAAGTATATCTTACAATCACAAACTTTAAATTAATGAAAGTTACCAAACACAACTTCAAGTTTATGAAATCTGTTGACTTTTCACTGGTCCAAAAGGGGTGGTTTAAGGCTTTGATAAAGTATGAAGATATAACAAAATATAAATTAGTCTATTTTTAAAGTGCATATATACTTTATTTACATGAATATTACATATCCCTTCTCAATGTCTTCCATACAAACACCCAGGCAGATTTCTTCATTCCATGCAGATAAGAAAAGCTTCATAATCTCTATATATCTCAAGTCATTAACAGATCACCTTTTTCAGATTTGCCTTCCAGATTATATGATAAACATAGTGTATTCAGCTGTGTATGTTATCTCTATTATTTTGTTTTCTCAGCTTTACTGTATTAAGTCTAGCATTAATATATGATAAATGACTGATTAGTACATTCAGTACTAATGCACATGTATTATAATATCTTCAGTGATTTTCTATGGGGCCAAGTGTTATACTATGCATATTTGGATTTTTATCAACACTTTTTTAGCACTTTTATATGCTGTCTATTGGAGCATTGATAGATGTTGCATGTGAGAATAAAATTTGTCTTTGATGCTGTTGTATGCATGAACCTTTTATTTTACAATGAGTAAATATTTTGAATTTTATTTCATCTTACAGTACTGTTCCCCATAAATTACAAACAAATATTTTGAGATTAAGAAAAAAAAATGTTGCTCTGATATAGTTATTTATAGTAAAGAAAAAAAGAAGAAGAAAAATGCAATTACAAAATTTAAATATAAGAAGCATTGAAGGCACTATCCATTCCAAGGAAATAAATATGAAGATGAAACTGGAAATACTATCTACTAATCTACTACCTCACTGTGACTTTTAAAATAACGGTTCATGAATGTTAATTGTTTTATTCTTGGTCTGTCTTTATTCATTTTTCTATCTACAATTCTCTTTTCTTTTTCTTTTCATAAAGGGTCAAATTATAGAGCATTATGTAAAATACAAATGATATTTAAAAAAGTACAAATTTAACACAAGATGAAGGACAAATAAAAAATGAAACAAACTGTACCTTTCTTTCCTTTATTTATTAATAGTTACAATAATAATTATACAATGAAAAATATATCTGTATGTTACAAAACTTCCTCGAACTGTACAGGTTTTTATTTTTTTATTTTTTATTTTTTTGTCAACTGTCAAAGAGAACAAGCCAGGTTTTTACACGACTGTCCCTGGGGCTGAATGGCCACAATGTGGACAGACTATGATAAGATGGGGGAAGGGGTGAGGGCCGGTGGAGCTTCCCTGTCATTTTTTACATTATTGGAGTTTTCTTCCGATACTTTGCTTAGTCCTTGTTTTTATTTCTTTCTCAACACTTTTATATTTTTATTTATTCATTTTAAAATCTTCAGCAACACAGCAACTTAAGCTTGGAAAAGACACCACAATTCATTTGTTTCACTAATCTTTCTATTTAACAGTAATGTGAATTTACCATTTTTCTTTTTTGTTTTGCATTTTCTATTCTAACATTTGGTATGCAAGACATGAACAAGGATGATTAAAAAGTTTATTTGCTGATTGGACTTGTTCCACCTCTATTTTCAACACCATAAAGAAGTTCTGAAGACTCAAAATTAAAATAAGACTTTCATGCCCTGATACAAATAACTTGATGAGATCTCATACATTTCCACTTTGAGCAACTTCTCGGCAAATTTTCTGGTATGTATCTGCAACAAGACTAGGGAGGGTCTCTTTGCTTTGATAAACCAAAAAAGGAAACTTATAAGCTATCCCATATGACAAAGACTTATGATAAGTGTATTGTACAAAAAGACCCAAGTGTGTCCTGCATCAAAATGTGTGCGACTGATTTGAACACACTACATGCCGTACAATACATGTATTATAAGTAAATAAGAATCAAGAAAATGAAGTAATACTAAAAATATAATAGAAAATAAATAAAAACACAAGAGAATGACAGTGGTCACATACAGCCCCAGAGGTCAGGTATAAAGGCATCAACAACAGCTAGCATAAATGCAGAACAGATGACATTGTGTCTCCTCCTGTAATATCAGTCTTGTAAGGTACATAGTGATGATGGCAGTTTTCTAGTTAGCAAAGCTGTCACATGGGAAATAGTTTTTATTATACAAAGAAAACTTCTTCCTTTCTTTATCCCAAAAGGGGCTAACTTAATAAACTGATAGCCTAAAAATTTAAGGTACAGAAGTGGTCCCATTAAAATGCAATAAATATACTGAAAACCATAGTAAAAGTTATTGCAGAGAAAATGGTGTTTTGTGCATCATGTATTTTTTTCTCTCTCTATTTTGGCAAATTCTGAAATGCCATTTGCAGATTTAAAATTGCTCAGATAATATACGCCAAATAAATATAACAAAACAGTTGCAGTTAATTTCAAAAGTCTTGTTTAGAATGCTTTAACATTCAGTTTTTGTTGCCGTTTTTCAAGTTTAAATGTGCTTTGGATCTTTTCTTTTCCACCAAATAACATAATTTACATGGATGTGCTAAGATTTAAAATTTTCTTTTAGTTTGTGATCCTTTCAAAGAGATATGTCGAAACACGTATGCAAAACAAGAGACCTTTTTTACAAAAGCCAACTGGGGGTCAAGGATGATTTACTGCCGACGTGACGGGAATTAAATTCTACTTTAAAAAGCCGCAGTTTAAGGGTTAAAAAAGGAAGTTCAAAGGCAGTGCATCAAGCAAAATCTACAAGGCTGAAATTCCCTGTGTCTGTATTGGGCCTCTTTATCCTAACAGTCCTTTTCCACCTGAGATCATTTATTTACTTATCCATTTGAACGCCAAATAAAATAAGAAGTTTCCCTGAAACTATTAAGCTGTTGTGAGGAACAGTCATACTTCCTTCATAAAAAGAACGATATAGTTTTTTTTTCCTCTTTGTATTTGTCCGTCTGATGCAACAAGGAAATTGAAAATATAACTATATGCAACCTTTCTGACACCAAAATAGTTTAGAAACTAAGTGAAAATAGCTAAAGGATACGTTTATGTCACATTTTGTAGGCGAGAAAAATCATGAAAATCACACTAAACTCTCATCCTTCACAGAAGGAGTTATCTTTGAACCTTAATCAAAATTTAACATACAAAATTCTTCCTTTCCACATCATTATGCATTATTGAACTTGGGAAAACAGGAACACTATAAAAAGGCAAAAAACAAAGTAAAAACTAAATATATATAAAGTATATCTGGATAAGTACATATGAAATAAGAAAAAAAAAAAATCAAAAAGAAAGAAAGAGTTAAGTATAATAAAAATTACACACCATAAACTAGAGAGCCAGCATTTTCTTCTTCTCCATTATCTCTTCTAAAGCTGGTATCTCATGACTCTCCCATACTGATAACACCATCATCTGATGTTATCACAAGCTGTTACTGAATGCTTTCCTCTCCAGGACCAATGTACCTCCACCTACTAAGATTATTTAAAAACGACTCCTACTGCCCGTCTTCACCTCCAATAAGGATTATATAGGTACTTCTCATTTAATGATTCAGTGAATAAAAACATTACTTTGAATGTCTTCTGCGAGATCAAAAATCCCACTACACAAGTATGTTAGTGGTTTATGCACAGTTTTAAAAAACCACTCTCTGCCCTCGACATCGTTTGTCTGCACAAGTGTAACTGCTGCACTGATAATTATCAAATTAAAAGATAAAAAGGTGATAGATATTTTCTAAAAGTAAGGATGATGATAATAATAATAATAATAATAATAATAATAATAATAATAATAATAATAATAATAATAATAACAACAATAATGATAATGATGATGATAA
Source organism: Penaeus japonicus (assembly GCA_017312705.2). Classification (NCBI taxonomy): domain Eukaryota; kingdom Metazoa; phylum Arthropoda; class Malacostraca; order Decapoda; family Penaeidae; genus Penaeus; species Penaeus japonicus. Next base: position 14,901 of record BOPN01002456.1, read on the forward strand.
TAATAACAATAACAAAAATAATAATAATAAAAATAATAACAATAATAATTACAATAATAATAATAATTGTTATCATCATCTCTGTAATTATAAAAAAAAA
>BOPN01002456.1:20000-25000 GCA_017312705.2 Penaeus japonicus
ATTACTATATGTACAAGTATTTCCTTCTTTCAATCTCAAAATGTCTTTCACTAGAATGTGGGATTTGAACCGAGACATTTCAAATATGGGGGAAGGAGAGGGAAAGGTGGTGGGGGAGAGCCATATAACAGGAACTTTCAGCAAGATCATATCTTCATTTAATGCAAAAAAAAAAAAAAAAAAAAATAATAATAATAATAAATAAGGAAATAAATAATAATAAAAATAATGATGATGATAGTAAGATTAACCACAACAATCACAACAGTGATGATAATAATGCTGAGGATAATAATAATAATAATAATAATGAGAATAATGATAATCGTAAAGATTATAATAATATATACATAATAGACAATAATAATAATAATAATAATGATAATAATAATAAAATCAATATATTATCAAACACAATTAATGGATTCCAAACCCCAAGCAGAACTGGAGGTCAATCATTAAGATTGCAGGCGCGAATGCCCCACCATTCCTACCAAGTGGCACGGCATGGGTTGCATCCTGACTTCTTGTACTTAGGAGAAAGACATAAACAGTGACACACTCCAAAAACCACATACCGTATGATCATAAAGTGAGCTATGGGCAACAAGATTTATTATTGTTCAATGCTTATGTACTTAATCATTCAATGTTTTAAAATATTTATTCTGTTTTCATTCTTTCATATTTTTTTCTATTCACTACTGTTTTTGAATATAAAATCTACACACAGAAAAATGTTTATTATTTTATGTGGGTGGGGGACCATGAGAGAGAACAGACTGTTCCGACATGTTAATAAACTATATGAAAGTGTGTGTGTGTGTGTGTGTGTGTGTGTGTGTGTGTGTGTGTGTGTGTGTGCGTGTGCGTGGGGGGGTGCGTGTGCGTGTGCGTGTGCGTGTGCGTGTGCGTGTGCGTGTGCGTGCACGTGCGCCTGTGTGTGAGTGCATATGTTTCTATGCATGTCTATGTCTCTGTCTTATGTAAAAAAAAAAAGCATGTATCTAAACTATTCAAGCAAAGACAAAATAATAAACTCACACGTAAGCACTACTCATATAAAATATGAAGACATTAAATTGAAATGGCCGCTGACATATTCCACAATTATATGAACAGTTATAATGGTAATGAGAAATGTTATATCAAAAAACTAATTGCAGGCAACTCATCCAAAACATGATGACCGAAAAGATGAAATAATTAATTGAAATATAACCCCACAACTTAGAAGTCTCCCCAATAAAGTTATAAAAAATGTACAGGACACTTTGATAAAAACCTGGATTAATTTAGAGACTATAAAAAGACCTCTTTGGGACATCATCTGAAAGACGAATAGGGAGCGGGGAAGGGAAATGGAAATTAGAAATAGGAAATAGAATAGGAATAGGGATGGAAATGGGAGTGGGAGAGGGAATAGGCATGGGAAAGAGAGGTAGAGGGAGATGAAAAGGGAAGGAGAGAGAGAAAGAGAATGATAAATGCAAAAAAAGAGAAATTTTCATCCTGATGTCAGCATAAACTGATAAAAAAATATTACCCCATATATTAAACCCTGATACCTTCACAAACTATACTTTGACATTCTTATGTCCTCTCAAGAGAAAGCATATTAACATTAAACAAAATACACTAAAAGAAGAAAAGTACAGATCCATGATGATAAAATCCATATAAAATTAATGCAACATGTACATACTAACAATATGCAATGTAAGACAATAAAATTCAGAAACAGAAAAACATATCAATTATATTCTTCCCCTGAGTTTAATAAAATAAACTTATGAAATGCTCAAGTATAAAATAACTGATCTATAGCTGACAAAAAAAGTCCAAGTTGAACAATACCTAAAACCTTCCACAAAAAAGGAAAGAAATTATGTCAAATAAATTGAATAAAATATCAAAAAGGATATATCACAAAATAAAACTATTCCTCAAGATTAAGATAAGAACAATATCAATATCTAAGAAGCAAAATAACAATAAATATTAAACACAAGAAAAACAAGAGTAAATCTGTCTGCATGATATGATATGTGTATTCATGGGATTGTAATAGAGTTTATTTTTGTGTTTGTATGTGTATCTACATCAGTATTTATGTGTGTGTGTGTGTGTGTGTGTGTGTGTGTGTGTGTGTGTGTGTGTGTGTGTGTGTGTGTGTGTGTGTGTGTGTGTGTGTGTGTGTGTGTGTGTGTGTGTGTGTGTGTGTGTGTGTGTGTGTGTGTGTGTGTGTGTGTGTGTGTGTGCACGCGCTTGTGTGTGTGTGTGCACGCGCTTGTGTGTGTGTGTGCACGCGCTTGTGTGTGTGTGTGCACGCGCTTGTGTATGTGTGTGCTTGTGTATGTGTGTGCTTGTGTATGCGTGTGTGCTTGTGTATGTGTGTGTGTGTGTGTGTGTGTGTGTGTGTGTGTGTGTGTGTGTGTGTGTGTGTGTGTGTGTGTGTGTGTGTGCGTGTGCGTGTGCGTGTGCGTGTGCGTGTGCGTGTGCGTGTGCGTGTGTGTGTGTGAGAGAGAGAGAGAGCGAGAGAGAGAGAGAGAGAGAGAGAGAGAGAGAGAGTGAGAGAGAGAGAGAGAGAACCAAGTGCAAATGTGCTAGAGTTTATTTGTGTATATCTGTATATCTGTATACATACCGCATCTGTAATTAGACTTTATTCTCTAAAGAAAATATGCCTATCTTGACCCATTAACGACAGGGGGGTTTGGGCTCTGCCTGGACATAGTGCCGAGGTATTTTGAGATGTGCACTCCTAACGCCGAGGGTTATTTATCCAATGAGGCAGTGGCAAGGAGCTACGCACCCGAGCCTAGCCTTCACATCACCGGTGGAAAGACCAGCCAAACCATGACATGAATGTCACTTCATCCGTCGTTAAGGGGTTATTAAAAGGAAACAATAAATAAACAATAAAATAAATACATTCTAAAATAAACAATACTTTAAGTTCAGAAACAAACAACTACATAAATAAATTTTAGAATGAAAAAGTAATAATAATATAATAAAAATAAAATCATCAACCCCAATGATATGCATTTTCATTAAGATGTAGATTGTGGAAAAAAAGCTCTCCCAAAATACAAACCAAGAAATCATTGCTTCCTTCCAACCATAAGCTAATTCTACTGTCTCTGTACTTTTGTAATATGGCCTGATTTTTACCCCCCCCCCCCCCCCCTAAAAATTCATCCTTGGTAATGATATTTCAATTAATAGTCAAACTAAAAAAAAAATCTTTCCCTGATCTTTGATGAAAATGAGATCAAAATAAATGATTGAATAAATAAATTATGGAAAGTAATTATAATGATGCACATTATGAGTCTCATTGTGATGAACTGTCAAAGCATCTACATGAACTAGCTTAAGCATGAACAAGTGTAAATTTTATTTATCTAGATCTGTGTGCAAATGAACCAATTTTTTTTTATTCAGTTTATTCATGATATGTATGTATCTATGTACTGGTTATGATCAGGAATAACAAGTTTAATTGTAAGTGTAATTGTAAGTGTAAGCATAAGTGTAAGTGTAAATATAAGTGTAAGTGAAAATATGTGTAAGTATATACTTATGCTTGAAGATCTAAGTGTAACCATGTATATACGTATCTGCATTGCCATACAAACACCATGAACTGTACATGTACATATTCAAGTGTTGCTCATGGACTATGCATACACATTTCAGATTTCTGCCTTCTCAATTTTACAAATCAATTCTTTCCAGAATATGTGGGTCAATTCAAATCCACGTATCACAGAATGCGTATACACCCAGTAGTAGCCTGATCAATGGCTATGTAATATGTATTTTAAATGATCTCTCAATTTTCCTTTCAAATATTTAACAAGTGTAAAGCAAGCTGACTAATGAATAATAAATGGACACAGTTTGTGTCTGTGAAAAAACAAGTGAATGCATTAGTTTTTTGTTTGTTTTTTGCCATTACATTTTTTCCCTATACATAGAGCATTAACATTACCCCTATCCTAAAAAAGTGTTTATGTATGAAATTTCCTTCTGGAAAACAGCTTCCTAAATCCTCTCTCCAAAAGTGCTGGAAGTAATCTATTGCTTAGTTCAATGTACACAAGAGGCCTACCTTTCTACCACTGATTGATGTATTACACCCTAGACAGCAGCAATACTTGTAATTGATACAATACTCATACACAGGATATCCAGTTCACTACTTTCAAACTTATATACACACAGTCACTAAGTCAGGCTGATAGAATTAGCCTTAACTGCAAATTAGCCTTATCCATAACTTGCCCTTCAATTTAAGACTATCTTCATGTTGGAAAAAAAATAGTAAGATGTATATAATGCCAAGAACTTACTCTTTACCTACAACAGTTGTTGCACACTGGCTATGAAGTAATAAATAATTAATAAATAATATTAATAACTGCGAGAGCATGAACATCCTATCTATTTCTCTTTTCTTATACAAACCTCATTGAAACTTTTCACCTTCCCAGCTCAGACCAGCCACAAACCAAGTCCTTGTATATCTCTACAGAGAAGAAACCTCACTGCTCCTCAATCAAAGACACAAAACTTTCAGTGATTCGAGTTACAAACAGTCTTCACCAATGGTTATTTAGTAGCAAAATAAACTTGTCTTTTATTTTACATGGATTAAAAAAAATAGAGAATAAAAAATAAGAAAAGGTAAGTTTAATACATGGACCATTACCACTACTGTACCTTCATCTTCATCCCTTTTCCCAACCCCTCCGATGCGTCAAAAAATGAGTAAATTCCATCGGATAAAATAAGTGGCTTTGAGATGATTGTTTCCCATTGCTTATTGGAGGGTCAAGAAGCCAACCAACCCTTTGTAGAGGGTTATGTTGCCTTGTGTGAAGATGCTGCCTGCAGCAGCTCGGCAAAGGAGCGTTCGAAGCACCTTTTTAGTTCTGCATAGGAGGTCACCAGGATGTTTTGCTCATCATGAGACATCAAGCAAATCTGTC
>BOPN01002456.1:30000-55000 GCA_017312705.2 Penaeus japonicus
GCTGTGTCCATATTGAGTCTGATTAAATACAGAAGTTGATTATTCTCTGTGTTCATATGAGATCATGTCATCTCATTAGATTTGATTTTTTTAAAAGTTACATGAACTGATTTGTGAGAGAACTCTTTTCTCTTAAAAAAAGGAAATCACTAAAGGGCCTCTAATGTAATTAACCAATAAAATATATAGTAATTTTAATTTCTGTGTTATACACAAGTTATCTGTTCACAATAACTAAAAACTTGCATAATCCATAAGACAGAGTACTGCTGTTTCTGCAATTAAATTACCTGGAAACAAGCCTTAGCTAATAATAACATCACTTAGGATTTTATTCACAACATATACTTGTTTCTAAGTGATCATTGTAAATAATAATCAATGTTCATGATAGTAAAATCTTAGCAAAATAGCAGAAGTCACACGACAATCATCTGCAACTTACTCTGGCCGATCAACAATGGTATTCAACTTTGTCAAGAGACGGAAAAGTCTACCATTGTGTATTTCTTTGGACAGCTCGCTCTCGTAAACATCAGCTCTCTGGGTGGCGCTCTCTAAAGCAGTGTAGAACCTATGTTGAGAAAATAAAAAGAAACATATAAAAACTCAGCTTAAAAAAGAAAAAAAAAAGAAGAGAATCCAGCATAAACACACTTAATCCACCAATAAATAAAACAAAGGAAATATATTCCAATTAACTTCCCAACACAGAAAATTAAAAAAGAAATAAATGATAAATGCAAAAACATCTTACCTGGCACCAATCATGGGCATAACATCATTGATGCTCTTAATGCGCTGAGAGGTGAGCAAGCAGACCACCAACATAGCCAAATCCCGCGAATATGATCTGTTTATGAGTTCCAGCGCCGCCTGGATGTTGTCTCGTTGCAGAGCCAGAACAGAGTTGCATGCCAGTGCTACCATTAACTTCCCAAGGTTCACTAAATCCTCTTGCTGATGGAAGACATTAAGAAAAAAAAAAAATTGTACTATAGTCAGTTGGAGAAAAAAAAATGCGAATCATAATTATCACTTTCAACTGGAAAAAGAGACTGGCAAAACACAAAAAAGAGAGAAAAAAAGTAAAACTTGCATTTTCAAATCTAATTCAAAATTTCATGTAGGTAATTTGTCCAGAGCAACTTTGAAAACTAATTCAACAAGCAAAACAAATCACAGTTGCAAAGCTAGACTTACTGCTGTGTTCCCTTGATCGTTTATGTTGTACAATTAATATTATGCTGTATTTCATTAACCTTATTACTTTAAATTTCTTTGGAAATTATACAATAAATACACAGGTATGCTACGGTCAGCTAAACAAAGACCTAACTACACCAACAAATGCAAGAAAATGGGGAACAAACAAAAATCAAAAGCAAAGAGGGGAGATGGATACTTTTAGGAAAGAAAGATAATGTAATAAAAATAATAATCATTAACATAGTGCTACTGCCCACTGAAATTTTTTGGCAAACTAAAGGCCAATTTTTGTAACAAATTTTTCTTTATCCAATTTCTCAATCTGCTAGTTATATTTTTATCAAATCAATATTTACTTTTACAAGATTACACAAAGAATGCCTCTAATTCAATTAGATTTATGATTTATACATCCAACAAACAAATGTTAATCTAAAAAAACATATCTGCGGACAGTATGGCAGTACATATCCAGACATGCCGATGTAATATCCAGTTTTATTAACCCATTGGCGCCGGGTGACGTGATATCACGTCATGCAAATATTTTGCTCCTGCTGGATGACATCTTTTCGCATCATGATTCCCTCAAATCATACATTTCATATCGTTATGTATGTATATAATCATAGGAGTTCCATTTGTAAAGACATATTCTTAATCACTTGTGAAAATAATGTAAACAAAAACAAAAATCTTGTGCTTAGTCACTGGGCGCAGTTGTTATCTAGCCAGCGGGAGTGGCATTATGCAAACATAAGCCCTGGCGTGAATGGGTTAAGTGATGTTACAAAACCAAATAAAAGAAAACTAAATTACAAAGATAGATTACAAAAAATGATTTTTTTTTTCATAAGGAGAGGGACAGGAAAGAGGGAAGACAAAGGATATTTTTTTAAATAAAAAAAATAATAATAATAAGAGGAAGAGGAAGAGACAGAGATAGAGATAGATATATATATAGAGAAAGAGAGAGCGAGAGAAAGAAGGGCACAGAAGAGCGCAAAAAAAACACCTGATACTGAGGCATGTTGGCCAGGGGGTTGGCAGCATTCGGATCAAAGTTTAACACGTCAAGAATCCCGCAGCAGTTCACCCTGATTCTTGACTTGTTGTCTGTAAGGAGAATTTTGGATGGGTCTAGTGTGCGACAAGCAAGACCCTGAGTGTGGATGGTCCTCAATGCCCCAGTGAGTTGGATTATGTAGTTCCAGAGGGTCGCCTCTGGCAACAGACCTGGGGTGGTAGAGGAGAGGGTTCAATTACTTTGCGGCTTGTTAACTTCGCATCTATGATTTATAGCATGATGATGATGATGATGATGATGATGATGATGATGATTAATGATGACAATGATGATGATGAAGATGATGATAAAAAAGGATGAAAAAATATTTAACTTCAGTTCACATTAACATTAGGCATGAGATCTACAATCATTTATGGCTACAACTTACAACTTACATATTTTATAATATAAATAATAAAAGTTTATATTTCAAGTACAAAAACACATATCAATATTCTAAAGATAAACTTTACTTTTTACTTTTAATTTTAATAACTTAAAATCTTGAAAAATAAACACAAAGAACATATCAAAGATTCTACCAAGATGAACACTGCTGCGACAAGATAAAAGTCTTTATTTGAATAGAACATTCAATTTGATATACTTTCATCAAAGCAGGACAAGAGATAAATCATTCACTTATCATTATTTCAGCATGATTATATATTATCATTTTGATCAATATAAGGAATTTCACAAGATTTACAAGATACTTTGACAAATCTATTGAATACATATTACATTCTAACATGTAGAAGAGCATCATTTTGGCTGACTTCTCCAACTACTCCTTGAGGCAAAGCAGCAATAATTTATTCAACAGACAATCTCTAATACTGCTCTGATGAGTTGAGCTCAAGTTTAAACACTCACTGAACACTCGAAAAGACAAATAAAGCCAAGCAGATGCACTAAGATAATGCATGCCTAGGTTTTGTGCTGTCATACCTCAGTCGCATTAGGTTTTCATTGACCTCCTTTCAGATATTTGTGAAAAAGACACTTAGCTACATTCCACTCAAATGCAGGTTAATGGTGTATTTATATTTTGGAATATGGCTGCAATTCAATTCTGCAGAAGGACCTTTACCCCTTATGAGAACAGTGCATGTACATAACTCATTCTCTCATTGTAAAAATTGATACAAAATATGGAAAACTTAGAAGATAAAAAGAAAGTAATTTTCATAAACAAAGATAAACATTTAAGTAAATCTAAAGTAAATAAATAAAAAAAATAAAAAAATCCCGAACAAAAGTACTCACTGCCCCCCTAAAGAAGCAACCTCAAGCAATCAAATAAAACAGAAAAATGAACTTACTGTTCCCAGAATTGTGGCGGTGGCTCTTGTGTAAGCTCCTGGACGATGGGTCATGGGGACTGTTCCCACCCGTTCCCCCATGCGAGTTGACCAGCCCCTCCCACCCACTAGCACTCAGTGCCGCCGGTGAGGAGAAGTGCCTAGAAGCCAGGGTTTCTGCCCCAGCATGATAGTCGTAGACAAACACAATTGCTGCAGGAGGGAACAGGATTATATGATTTTCATTGAAGAAATGAGTTTTCTTTTTCTCATTATATTTCATAAGAAGTATATTTACTTGCTAATTTTTACTTTAAAAATTCTATGCTTCTAGTTTTTCTTTAACCCATTCATGACAGGATGTATTTTTGCCTACTCCCGCTTATGCCAGGAAAATAAAAAGAGCACGACGCTTCGAGCCGGAGTGTTTTCTCGCTGCGCGGGGCCACGCTGATTCTCTCAAGAGCATTTTTCACCCACCCTATTCTTATGGTTTTTATGAATGCGTCTACAATGTAAAGGCATGTAAATATATTGCCATGTTCAGAGGAGTTATTTTAGTTGAAACACATGTTACAGTAATGCCTTTATAGTTTTATCTTATTGAACTTTGCCTATATTTTTCACTTCAATGTGAAAATACCAAAGGAAAGTGGAAGCAATCTCTTATTGGGCATCAAAAATCATGTTTTATACTTATTTCTTTTTTTTACTAAAACGTAAAGAACAATATGAATAATCTTGCACGTACATATGAGTATGTACATGTACCTCGTGACGTGACATGATGTGATATCACGGGTAATCAACAAAGTAGAAGTAGTATTGCATTAGTAATTTTTTACTTCATTTTATTTCTGATTTTACAATAGTTTTTTGACTCAGATCTTTTTATTCAACCAATCAAAAACCAGAAATTACCATGTCATCAATATCACATAGTTTTCTGTGATGTCATTTTTCTTAACATTATATCTAATTTTATGACAATCAAACACCTAAACTAAAGTAACAGTCTAAGAAATTATGTAAAACTATTATATCTGAGATCAATCTAGTGATCTATTGCCGACGTTTCAGCATGTCATAATTGCCTGGCCCGGGACTCGGTGAGAAAATACACAATGTGTCAGGACGTCACCCAGGTCCAGGGATATTTTTCGATCTCGTGATAGGATGTCAACCGGCGTAAATGGGTTAACTGTTCTACAGAAAAAAAAAGAGTAAAAATAAAACAGATAATCTGTCAACCATCTGATCTACACCCAAAGTATCCATTTGTCTCATTGGGCATGATACCAAGACTTACAGTTATCATTAAAGGCCTTTGTGGTGAACACTTCTCGCAACTGAGTCACACTGGAATGTTGAATTTTCTTCCACAGATCCACCAGCTGTGTGACCTTCACATTACTCAGCCGATATCCGTGAATACGATAAAGGCAATAATGAAGCCCTGTCTTGATATTGGTCGCCTGAGAGATGGGAAAAAAAATATATAAATCAATACATACCAATAAATAAATTTGCAATAAAGAAATATTTTAATCACTAAGTGAGTGTAATTCAAGCATGACATCACATGTAACACACTATTACTTTTCAATGGCAGGTTTGATTCTCATATCATTCATATCATTTAAAAAGATAAACTTATTCTCCATATTATATTAAGTAGACATACTTCTCTTTTATTAGAGAAAAAAAAATCACAGTCTGTTGTAACTGAAGTGTGGAAAAGTGCTCTTATGCCTTTTCAATAAATCTTAACCTGTTAACGCCTGGTGACAAGATATCACATCAAGTGGCGGTAGTCCCAGCCACTGGGGATGAGATATTTTGTCATGGCTTTTCACCAGGTGATCGGGTGCATAGCATTTGGCCGCAGCCAGAGTAGGCAAACAGCCCGAGACATTAGGGTTATGTGTTTAAAATACCCCGGCGTTTAGACCATTTGGAGCTAAAACAGCCCCGTCAGCAAAGTTGAATCAAAAGAGAAACATTTCTTTCAGACATGACAAAACTTCCCTTATACTACGTATCATTACACAATACTTTGTCTCATTCCTCTAAACCGAAATTGTAATATATATATAAATACCTTGTAAACAGAGGTAGCATATCCAAACATAGATGATTTGTTTATTGCAGGCTGAGGTTCAAGGGGCACCAACTCATGGTACATATCAACCTCTTGCGGTAAATCTGTAGGAGGATTTTATTAAGTTCCAGTCCTTCCAAGTATAATCATGAAATTATGAGTAGATAAAATTAATAATTTCGTGGCAAACAAGTTTCCCTTCATTCTAAATAGTTTGAAAAAATATATATGTACATGTGTTTTGATCATCCAAGAATCTCCGTTAGTATGCCAAATCAAAACTCATCTAAGCACACAGTACAAAAGGTGTCATCAGTTACCGGGAAAATTCTCTAGATCGACATGAGACAGAGCTAGAGCATGTCTCTCCAGCAAGTCGTGCCGCAACTCGTCCCCCATAAAGAAGTGCGGCGTGTTGCTGGGTGCCCGCAAGTGGTGGATGTGGGCAGGTGTGGGCGGTAGAATGTGATAAGGTGGGAACACCAGAGGCGGTGGACCAGCTGTGAATGGAGCAGGTGAGGGTGCTGCCCCAGCTGTGAAGGACTGCTGGTCCTGGGCAGTGAAGAAGTAGGTGGTGCCCCCTACATTCTCCTGGTAGGTGGACAAACTGGAAGCATTGCTTGTGTCGTCCCCACCCCCCACCAGAGGGGAGTGCCGTCCCCTGCTGGGAGACCCCTGGGGGGAAACAGGCCGCTGGGGGGATGCCACTGTGGCCGCCGGGGAAGAGCGGGTCATGGGGGTGAAGCTCAGCGAGGATGGCGTGGAAGGGGAGCCAAGACCCGTGAACGAGTGGAAGGAGGGCGTGGAGGCGGAGTGAGCCAGGCCGGCACTGCTCCCTGAACCCGGAACAAACTCCGCTATACTACTCACTGATGGCTGAAAGTATTACATTATTAAGGGCTTGCACCATCCACACTTAGGGGAATTTATATGTGTTTTTCAATGATCACCATCAAATAATATTTTGTCATCTTAAATGAAGAAATGGTGAAAAATGCAGAAATGAATATGGATAGGAATGTAAACACAAACAATATTATAAAGAAAATAAACCAGTAACAAAGCAGACCGTTGAGGAAGAAATTGAAAACAAAGCAGAAGAGGAGGATACTGATGCAAAGAAGGTACAGAAGAAAGAAAAATAACATTAATACATTTCAAGATATCACCAATTCATAAAATAAAATAATGAAACTAAAGAGCCAAAAAAGGTAACAACCTACATGAAATCTGTCAAAATATCATCTCTAGAATCTAAAGCTCCTGGACTCCTAACACCATACAATGTAAAGACTCTCCTTCTAATCGTACCACACTGATTTTCCTTGTTCCAACTCCATCCAGGCTCAGAGCAGCGATGCTCTTGGTGAGGGAATGCTCCTGTTGCGGCTGCTGTGGTTGTGTCGTGGCTGGCAGCTGGTGACGATTCTGAGGAAGATAGGAAATAGTGGTGAGGAGGCTTTCTCTGTCATCAACCCATTCCATGCATTACCAACTATCTGGTAAAGTCAACTGACTACAGCTAAGTTGGAAATAAATATTTTGTTCAGTCCACTTTCTTTTTCTCACCTCTGAATATCCCTCACAGGAATAGCTTTCTATATTTGTTTCTGTTGGCATGATCCAAAGATAACCAATCTTTTATGACTGATTGTTACAAAACAGAAACTAAGTTGTAATATAGTCATTATCTTTTATTACATAAAATAGATGACATAAAATATCAATTCCTCTGATATTTCTCTGCAAATCCTATATCTATATATGATATAGTCTTCAATTTTTTATGAAGCTCATAAAATTTGGAAATTTACTACCATTGCTTTATTCAACATTTTTTCATATAACCAAAACCAATCATCAGTGACTGCCTACAGCACTCATATCTTATCTCACCATTTAACCCGTTCCCGATGGGGCTATTTTGGCTCTAAATGGTCGAAATGCCGGGATATTCAAACAAATAAGCCTAACGCATCGGATTTCTCGGCCGCACTAGCCCGCTCACCCAGTGCGCCAGCCTAGACAAAATAACTCATCCCTGGCATCTGACCCAAAAACCACTAGACATAATATCTTGTCACCCGTCGTTAACGGGTTAATTAAGCAATAACAAACTATAGAGCTATATACCTGAAATCATTTTCATATAAAATACTTACTCCATAGTAAAAACACTGTACAAATATCATAAAGTACTATTACTAGAGTGGAGATTGAAATTTACCACTTCTCCAAATATTCTCTAATTTCGAGATAATTTCTCATTCATACACTCTTGCATTTCAAATTAATAAAGGTAGTACTTTGCACAATTAGGCTTTTGCAATATTTTGTTAAATCCGGGTGAAATTCCCTCCTATTACCCACTATATTTAGTTTCTACTGTACTGGTCTAAAGCATTAATTTTTCACATTTCAAAAGATTATCATTAAACTCCCATACTTTGTACATGACAAGAGGGAAGGATGTGTTTTGATTTGCCATAGATCTGGAAAGAGCATATTATAGAGTAGACAGATAAGCCATATGGATGAAGCTAAAACAAGAATGGTGATTGGTCTGATATTAACCCATTCATGCTGGATGATGTGATATTACGTCATAGGAATATTTCACTCCCACCAGATGATGTCCTATCGTGTCATGATCTCTCCCTCAAAACACACATTTTACATTGTTACATATGCATATAATCATAGGAATATCATTTGTAGGGACACATTTTCTTCACTTGTGAAAATAGTGTAAGCAAATACTAAAACCTCCAATTGTCACCCTGTTGAATCAGGTGGGTGATAAGGGCTCTGAGAGGCACAGCGTGGCATCACACCAGGAGAGATCTTGTGTTTGGTCATTGCGCACGCTTGTTATCTAGCTGGCAGGAGCAGCATTAGGGAAATATTAGCGCAAATGGGTTGATGTAGGGCTTTGATAGGGGTGTGTGATGTCTCCAAGGGTATCTAAAGTTTATATGGATGGAATAGTGAGGGGAAAAAAAAAGAAGTTTAGGAAAAAATTTAGACATTATAGAGGCCAGACAAGTTTGGGAAGTAAATCAGTTTCCTTTGTTGATGATATGGCACTGACATGGCACTTTTCCCTCACTCAGAAGGAAACTTAACCCTATGGCAACAGTGCGTCACACCTGTGTGACACAACTAAATGCCCGATGCCGGGGCGTCATACATGTATGACGTTCCCAATGCAATATTGCATACGCCAGGCGTAGGGGGTTTCCACTTATTGCCGGGCCCGTCGGGATTGGGTTAATTTGACATGTGCACATTTTGGAAGTGTGTGATGTAAATTGCTGGTAAATTTCAGTAAGAGTAAAGGGACAAGATGCACAAGAAAAATAGAAGAAGGCTTACTAAATGGGGAGGTAATGAAAGATGTGGAAACTTTTAAGCATTAAAGGTCTCATTTGTCAAGGAATGAGTCTGGTAAATGGAGTATGAATTTGGGTAGAACAGGTAGGGTAAGTAATGGCCAGAATTAATAGTTTATGGGAGTATAGGGCTCTATGTATTGAGGTAAAGAGGGGTCTAGATGATAGCATGGTTTTGCAGAAATGTGGGGTTTGAGAGCTGCAAAGAAAATAAAGCCTGAAGGTACCATACTGGAGATAAAGTATCTGAAAAGTATATACAAGTTGACTAGATGGGAGAAATAAGGTTGTCCATCAGCAAACAGGAGTGGTAAGAGAGTTGGGTAGTTTGGGCATATATAGAAAATATCAAAGAGCATGGTGAGGAGGATAATGAAATGTGAAGCAGCAGAAATATACTTAGAGCAGGATGGCTGGAGGTCCCCTCAATGTGGATGACTGATGCTGTGAGCCAAAGGAATATGCCAAGGGAATATGCCCAACATCTAACAATTTTAGACCATTGCATAGGGTGCTGTATCCCATCACAGGTTTGTGATGGGATACCAGTAAGCTACCATTTGCTATTGGGCCTCGCAATTGAAGGATAGGAGGACAGGATGCAATGTGAAGGAGAAATGAGAAATGATTGTCTAGGTTTACTCCTGTGATAAGGGGGACATGACAAAAGAATATAAAGACTATCACAACTTACACTAATGTATGTGGCGAGTTTTGACTCCTGTGGAAGGCCATTAACCTGATTTGCAACCGGAGGTGTGGAAGTGGCAGCAACAGCCTGCTGTGGCAGGCTCAGATTGAGGAAGAGAGGGTCCATACTGACTGCTCTCTAGACCTGTGGCAATAGGGAGAAATCAGTTTACTCTACACAATTTGTTATTGACACTTTTTTTCTGTTAATGATACAAAAGGTTTGATATAGTGGCAAAATACATAAGTTTCAATACATTAGCAATGAAACTTAGGTCAAAATCAACCAATAAACCCTTTAATCATTAAGAAAAATACATATATTTTTGAATAAGTACCTGGCAGGCTTTTACTTATCCATCATAATGAAACATTTATGTTCATGCAACATTAACTTAATATAAACAGAAACTATTTCACTTCTTGCAAATTATTAGACACAGACAATAACCCATTGTGGACAGGTGTCATGACATACATGATGCACAAATTTTTGGCCTGACAGTGAGTGTCACGACATTTGTGTCAATAGGCCTCATGGCATATCTGGCGTTAGGGGAGAGTGAAATGCTGTGTTTCCCTATTAGTGACTGATGATGGCTATTACAATTATAATTACTATAATTGCCAAAATATTCTCCAAAATAGATTTAGTCTAAAATCCCAAAAAATAGGTGGCACCACTCTCTCCTAGCACTAGCACCAGCAGGAACAAAAGCCTTGAAGGGCACGCATCCATGGTCTATAACAAGCACTATCTTCAGAAAACAATGACACACAGAAAGATACTGATCTCCTGCTATAAAGTACCCATGATGCAGGATGTGCAAGCAGAATGAGAAGAGGAAAACCCAGAAAGCAACTGCAATGTGCCCCTGTGCCAGTACGGCTGGTTCATGCTGTGGCACATGCACTCATATGCACAGGTCTCGGCCCTTTTCTCCATCTTTTCATATTTTTTTACTGGGGATGGTTATCTCTTTCGTAATTGTTTATGAACATACATGAATACAAAAAAAAAATGAACTTGCTATTTGTCTTTCTATAAAACTGTAATGCATATTGCACTCAGGATAGCAAACATAATGACCTGATATGGACCCTATACTACAATTTTAGTCTACTACAATAGTGATAAAGCCTGTCAGATGGCACATATAAGTCTTACAATATAGTAAAATACAAAGAAAAGACAAAAAGACTCTAGTGCTAAATGTCAGGTGAGGCTCTACTGCTCATAAACAAAATTCATCTGGGATACTGTACAAGCCTGTCCTGGGGACCAAGTAAGCAAATCTAACCCCGTCTGCATTCGGTTAACAAACACAACTCTTCCAATTCATTACATCTGATGTGACACATTCAGTAATAAAATATAAACATACAATTCATTCCAAATTTGCAATAATCCTTTAAGTAGACAGACAGTCTATTCTAAACATTTAGCATCAAATTCATAACTAGAACTACACACAAACATATGAGTTGGCTATTCAAAAGATTCACAGGCAGGCTAACAAGCATGAACCATTAAAATTGATTATATATTAAAAAAGTACAAAGTAAAAGCTGCCTTCTACTTCTTTATTAAATAAGAAAAAAAAAAGTTTTGAAAAAAACAAAATAAAAACTCAAAAAAGGACAAAAAACACTGTATAAACAAACACGCAGGTCTACAGGAAATGGTGATGTAATATTTAAGCTTAACTCAGAGTGCTCTGTTAAGGCAAGGATTTACAACATTCTAGCTTTTTCTACTACCTCTAGCTATAGTATTTTTTTCTAATTTCAGTAAATTCAGAATAATGAGAATTATACAATAAAAGCCTGATACGCAAAAACATTACATAATTCTGGCCACACTAAATCATAAAAGAAATTTATAATCAATGAATTTTAAAATATGGCAACTGAAGTATATCAGTAGATGTGTAAATACTGTTGATAATCAAAACTTATCTCTATGTAAAATAATTTGTCATTTCTACATTCTATAAACAGACTAATTAATCATGAACCTAATATCAGTAGTCAAACTCTTTCAAATAATGTACTGGTACTAATCAGAGAGCCAATATGCTGCAACTAACTCACACCATCAAACTAAATTTATAGTGTAACATATATATCTAGATGCTACTACTACTTCACCCACTTAAATAGACTCTAAAAAAAATCATTGGTTTTGGAAAAACATGACAACATTACTTCTGAAGAAGAAGGTATGAATAAGTGCATAATTCCTAAGTACTAAATAGGGAACTGATATTTCAATATTACACCATCAAAATAATGTATTTCTGAAGAAAATATAAAAACCTTTCTACCATGTGGACCTATTCAATCTCATTCATACCTTCTACATTTGTCACAAAATCTCTGTTTATCGAACATCATTTCTTGTATCAATCCATACTAAAGTGGTTAATTATGATTAAAGAATATAATATAAATAGTTTGAAATCACAGAGATCTTTCATATCCCCAGATAAAAAATTCTCCTTCACCCCATATATAAAATTTTGATGCATCTTGTATGTATTGTCCCTGATATTTTACACTTTCGTTTTCCTTTAGGGTTCAGCTAACATTATAAAAAGAGAATTAATATACAGCCATTGTAACCTAATAACAATTTCAAAAATCAATATAATTTCAAATCTTTAAAAAACTTTCATTTCTTTATTCCACATACACAAAATAAAAACAAATTCTCTGAAATGTAAACAAATCATTCTCATAATGAATATTTCTCATAGATAATCAAGTTTGCTTATTACCACATATAAAACTAAGAGGTTTGCTGTTTATGAATTTAAGATATGAATTTAATCTCACCATATAACAAGCTTGAGGTAAATGCAGAGACTCTAATATACAACAAAGTATATTTGGAAGAAATATAGGTTCATGAAATTTGAAGGCTGATTTATCATAACAACTATAGGATGTGGGTTCTATATCTAGGTACACTAAGCTAAGGAAACAGGCTACACTATGCTAATATTCTCACACAATGTCACAGAGCTTCTAAAAAGTGGTAAACACTTTGTTTGGTAGGATTCCTTCCACAAAAAATTAACTTCTTTTCATCAGCAAGAGAAATGTCATAAATAAAAATGTAGTCTTAATATTGTATAGACTCAAAAGTCTATATAAAGAAACAGGAAAATTAACAGGTATCAAAATGACATCGTTTGTTGTATTTACCACATAGATCTTTTATCTAACAATACCATATGATATTTATCTAAATAACAGAACCTCAAAGTAAATTTTCAACAAACTCAAAAAAGTTCAAGTAAAATTTTTCAACAGTGTAACAGCCTTGCCTAATCCCAACAATTGCCATCTGTCAACTTTCAAGGGTTAAATCCTACATATACACATATACTAATGAAATTCACAAGCATACAAAACAGCATTTAATCAAAACAGGCAAAAGGCAAAGTTCACGGCAATGAAAACAAATAAACATTCAAATAGACAGTGATAATGGTAAATATTCAGTATAGGACTGCACAAAGATACAGTATGGAAAAACACAGGCAATGGCCTTATAAATCATGTAAAACTAAATTCTTTGGTATAAAAGTGATCTGCAAATAGGAGATTTATGGCCATAATCACTTTTCAAATTTCGTAGCCTTTGCACTTCACATTACAGCAATGGCACAATAATGAAGCAAAGGAATATCAATCTATTCAAATATACATAGTGGATGTTTCTTGTCCTTTGCTGGAGCACAAATGGCAGAGACCACAGCAGTTTTAAGGCAGTCCTCTTCTGAATAATGGCCATAGTAACAGTAAAACTTACAAGACAAAGATAAACATCAAATGAATTAGAATAATATCAAAGTAGCTTTTTCCTTGCTCTAGATATACTGAAGTGCAACTTGCATCACCTATCGACTCACCTTCACTCAAACTTGTGTATATATCAAAGACACCAAAGTCCAGGAGATCATTTTCAGATTTTCTTCTTTTCGATTTCAAAATCACAATTGGTATTAGTGTTATCACGCTCTGTTCCTTTTCGTTTTTCTTCTTTTTTCTTTAGTTTGCACACACTCTTCAGTTTCTTTTCGCACACTCACTTGGAATAATAAAATAAAATCCATTATATATGTATATATATATGTATAAATATCACATATATACATATATATTTCAAAACTCATATATAAAAAAAATCATATATAACACTGACCAAACAATAAAGAAGACAAAAAATAGGAACACATCACAATGTCTATGAAAATTATTACAATCTTGCTATTATATGGAAAAGATAAATAAATACTTCAAATATATTTCATATATTATATAAATATAATATAACTTCTTCACAAACCCCAAAAGCAACATACACCTGAAAAACATAATCCCACCCCACACCATGATTCTTTAAAAAAAATAATGACCATAAAAAAATCAGCTGTTTACCCTCAAAAAGAAGGAATAACAGAAGAAAAAACACCACCTCTCTCCTTCCTGCGCCTCCTTGTTCTCTTGGCTCTCTTCACTTCTTCTCTTCTTCTCTTGTCTTCTTCTCTCTCTCATATCACTCGCTCATCACCTCAAGATAAAGATTAAAAGCATCCCGAGGAAAAGACATCCATTAATTAACGTTTTTTGAGGAAAGTGTAAACATACGAGGCTGCGGAGAAGCGGCGGAGGAAAGGCGGATCACAAGGGAACAAAAGAACATCGGGAGGTTCATAAATATGGAATTGGATTTGGACTCTATAGGATCGACAGGACCTCAACTCTCCTTTCGGGTGACGGTACGTTTCCTCGATCCTATGTATTCTAGGCACTTATTTCACCGTAAACAACAGGTTATATATGTAAAAAAAACGCACAAACGGAATAACAGGTGAATGTTCATATATCAGTTTCTTAAAAAATAGTTTAATTATATTATAGACAGATAAAACTAAATTAAACCGCAAAAATATAGTCAACACTTTATACTTTGTCGTGCATTGTTTTTTTATATCATTATCGCAACGTTCAAATTTCAAAAGTAACCGAAAGCATAACAACAAAATTTATTTATCCATAATCCAACTATACATGAATTTATCCTAAATTCTTCCATCACGTAAACAATAAATTTTACATCTACGATAGCTAGATCAGGCGGCGAGAATCTAATGGTTATCCTAAAAGAAAAAAAATTACCTACGCAACGCAGAAAAAAAAAACGAAACGAAAAGAAAAAAAAACGAGAAACAAGTAGAGAGCGACAAGAGACCGAAACAAACAAACAAATAGAGAGAAAAAAGAGAAAACAGAGCGAGAGTGTGAGAGAGAGAGAGAGACAGAGAGAGAGGGAGAGAGTCCTTCGCATTTCACCAAACAAATTTCCTCATGTGAAAAGTGAGAGTGGCAATGCGCGGGCGTAACTACAAGGTTGCGCACTTATTCAGTAGGTGACGGAAAGTGCCTTTCGCTACAGCGCTTCGCTCAGTCGAAATATGTGGTTTTATTCATGTTCTTTTTATGTATACTTACTTTTCTTTATCTTTGTATTGTTGCTGTTATTAGGATTGTCGTTGTTGTTATTTTCATGTAATGATCATTAATATAATTTCATTATTATTATTGTTGTTGTTGTTGTTGTTATCATCATCATCATTATTGCTGTTAGCATTGTAATGATGATAATAATAACAATAATGATAATTATCATTATTATTATTTGTATTATTATTATTATTATTATTATTGTTATCATTATTATTAGGCTAATTTTCATCATCATCATTATTATTATTATCGGCATCATCATCATTATTATCATTATTATTATCATTCTTATGATCATCATCATTTTCATTATTATTATTATCATCATCATTATCATCATCACTACTACTATCATTATCATTATCATCATCAATATTCCTATCAGTATGATCAACAATATATTTGTCATCATCGTCATTGTTGGAGTGATCATTATTCTTAATATTATCATTATCATTATCATTATCATGATTACTATTATTGATAATACTATTATTATTATCATTCTGATTTCCGTTATTATTATCATAATTATTATCAATATTGTCATAATCATTATTATTACAATCATCATTATTATTATTATCATCTTCTTTAATGTTACTCCTATTACTATAAGTAGAATCATTACCATCATTATTGTTATTGTTTTTTATTATATAACTTATCTTTAATACCATTATTATTTTTGTCTTATTATCATTATTGAGATTATTATCAATATGATTATGATAATTATTATTTTTGTTATTATTATTATTGATATTATTGTTATCATCATCAACACCAAAAATAATATCATATCTTTGTTAAAAATGATATCAGTATGAAGAGCACTACCATACCGTTCATATCTTTATCATTAACAATATTAAAATAATATTTTAGCTCCTTTAGCTTCTTACGAGTCGAGTCTCATGGAATCTAGGACTTCCCTATTTTGAAAAAAGACGTGACACCAATGTATCAAAATTTGTCTATGCATGTTTTTTTTTTAGCAAGGGAGGAAGGACTAAGCTAAACTTTGCTGTTCTTATGTGTGCGTCTGTTTCTTTGCGATGATAAATATGTTTTATTTTTACCTTTCCTATTGGTTTGTGTTCTAGTCAACGTTGACTCTACTGTTTACTTTACGTTCCACACTTTGCTTTAATCGTTCTCTTTCCCTACGACTAAATAAATCTCTTGTCGCCATGCCTTCATTCGTTTATCCTTTCGTGTTCCCTGGATTCCACGCACGGAACTCTTCACTCACTTTTTTTTCCGGCTCTCCCCTTTTTGTTTCTTTCGTGTGGCCATTTTGTTAGTTTGTTTGACTCTCCTTTGTATATGATGCATTTTGTACATTATTTCAAGCATTAGAAAGAGCGTGTCATGATATTCATAAATGAATTACATTGTGGATAATACTTTCCCCATAAGTGGGAGAAACCGCCGTTTATAAGGTCAAGCCAGGTCGGTAATGAGGGGATAAGACTTATGAGGTGGACGGACCGGTGGATAATTGGATAATTACTTAGCTGACTGTTGACCGCGCTCTGTTGGTTTCCGTTCCCCTTATAAAGTGTATGGTGTGGTGTTTGGGTAGAATAGTGCTATTTTTCCTTATTAGTTTGTCAGTTTCTCTTGTTCAGTGTTGACTACGGAATCATTTTAATCGTCACATTTAATGCACCAGCAGATCCTTAAGAGAAAAAAAAAATGTTGTTGGTCACCACTCTACAAAACGATGTTTAATCTCTACGAAGTTATGAATAACTTAAATGTCATTGTTATTTTTTGTTATCACCATTAAAAGTATCGCCACTCTCACACTGCCACAAGACCTGTACAAAAAAAAAAAAAAAAAAAAAAATATATATATATATATATATATATATATATATATATATATATATATATATATATATATATATATCATACAGATCTGAGTCAGCGTACTTGAGCCTTTTGACTGTTGAATCAATGCAAACCCCTATTCTGTAAGTCATAAGAGCCGAGGCAACTCAGCCGGGTCTGTAATTCATGGAACTATTTATGAATGTATACCTCTCATAATCAGTTACAGACGAAATAAGTCGTAACTCTAAATTTACAATATCTGGCGTCTAACTCATACTTTCTAGGAAGGACCTAAGGGAGGGAAGGGTAGGCGATAATCAGTATGAATAAATGTAATGTATGTATTTGTCTCAAACATAGTCTTGCCTAGTTTATACATTGACCTTAAATATAGAAATAATAAGTGTTGTATTTATACTAAGTTAGTGCAGCTTAGACTATACATCCAAAACATTAGGTTACTTATTTGAAGTTTATGTATATTCGTGCAAGAATTTCAGACTATGAGAATCACATTGCTTCTTTGTATATGTGCTCTCTCTCTCTCTCTCTTTCTCCCTCTCCCCCCTCTCTCTCTTTATCTATCTATCTCTTTCTCTTTCTCTCTATCTATCTATCTTTCCCTCTCACTCTCTCCTCTCTCTATCTGTCTATCTACCTCTCGCTCTTTCTCTCTCTCTCCTCTCGCTCTTTCTCTCTCTCTTCTCTCTCCCTTTCTATCTATCTATCTATATTTCTCTCCCTCCTTCTCGCGCTCTCTCTCTTTCTCTCTCTCTTCTTTCTCTCTGTCTATCTATCTGCTTTCCTCTCTCTCTCTCTCTCTCTCTCTCTCTCTCTCTCTCTCTCTCTCTCTCTCTCTCTCTCTCTCTCTCTCTCTCTCTCTCTCTCTCTCTCTCTCTCTCTCTCTCTCTCTCTTCCTCTCTTCTTCTCATTTTCTCTCTTTCTCTCTTTCTCTCTCTCTCTCTCTCTCTCTCTCTCTCTCTCTCTCTCTCTCTCTCTCTCTCTCTCTCTCTCTCTCTCTCTCTCTCTCTCTCTCTCTCTCTCTCTCTCTCTCTCTCTCTCTCTCCCTCTCTTCTTCCCTCTTCCTCTCCCTCTCCTTCTCCCTCTCCCTCTCCCTTCCCCTTTCCCTCTCCCTCCCCCTCCCCCCTCTCTCTTTTCCTATCTCTCTCTCTCTCTCTCTCTCTCTTCCTCTCTCTCTTCTCTCTCTCTCTCTTTCTCTCTCTCTCTCTCTCTCTCTCTCTCTCTCTCTCTCTCTTCCTCCCTCCCCCTCCCTCCTCTCCCCTCTCTCTCTCTCTCTCTCTCTCTCTCTCTCTCTCTCTCTCTCTCTCTCTCTCTCTCTCTCTCTCTCTCTCACTCTCTCTCGCTCTCTCTTCCCTTCTTCCTCCCCCCCTCTCTCTCAATAATTTTAGTTTGAACTATTAAGATAAAATACCAATTCGATCTTCATCATTGAAACATCATTTATGATATCTATCTAGGTTAATCATTAGCGCTAACATCATCGTCATCATCGTTATTATTATTATTATTATCAATGCTGTTGTTTTGTTATACTATGTTATGTATTATTATTATTGTTATTATCATTACCAGTATTATTATCATCATTATCATTTTTCCTGGTGTTGTTGTTGATGTTTTATCATTAATGTTATTATTATTAGCATTGCAAATCAGTTTTATTGGGCTGGTTTCTCCTTATTCAATACTGTACATGCAATCTAGCTTGTAAATTTTCAAACATCCAATTAAATCTCTGTATGTACGTGATATCTCTCTCTCCCTTCATTAAAAGATTTAATAGCATGAATTATGGATTGAGACATGACTCACAAGCAGTATTTTGCACCATAAGGTATATCAAAATTAGATCTAACTTCTAAGTATTACCACATCGATCATGTTTAAATCAATGAGGAAATATAGACTGTGCGGTATTGATTATGAGAAGATATAATGCCACAAGATCAAGAATATATGCATTTTTTTTAATTCTTCATTCTCCCTAAGTCGAATAGAACCTCTTTTGTTTTGGGTAGAACATCTTTCGACGATTTTTTTTCTTCTATTTCTCAATTAATCGTATAGTGTCTTTATAAATGTAACATCTGGGAGGGGTACTATCGCAGCGGTCATTTAAAAAGATAAGCGAGATGCTTTGCCCTCATATACCAAACTAAAGTAAATAAGAACATCAATTGTAAATATCTATAGACACAGCTCACGTTCGCAATTCGTATAGAATCCCTTTTTTTCTTGGACGTAATGCCTATTGACGATTTTTATTTTTTTCTATGTTTCATTTGATATCATTGCGTTTATAATCATGACATGACCAGCGAGGGTTTAGTCGGTGATATATTCTCCCAGGCGATTAAATGGTTATTTTTAGGAAATGTTGAAATCATAGCAATAATTGTAATAATGATAATGGCTATGATAATAATGATGGTGGTGATGATATAAGATATATAACAAAAACATAGCAATATCTATATTTACAATAATAACAATGACACTAGCGGTAGTAGCGTAATAGTAAAAACAGCAAAGCATAATAATAATGACAATAGCAACAACAGTACTGCTAAAGTTAAAGAACCGCAAAAATTAATAATAATAAACATTCACCATAGTCAAAGAATACGTATGAGTATCCTCACTATAAAAATATATATATAATTCTTAAGGAATGATAAAGACAACTTCTTGTAATCTAAAGTGAAGGAAAACAACAACAACAAAACGCTTCATCATTGCAAGAAGTAATTTTGGAAGATGATAATGATGATCTGTATTCATTAAACACTTATTGCACTACGCGACATAGATTTTATAATTCATTGGTTTTTTGCTTTACTTTTTTCTGAATTATCAAGGATTACTTATCATTCAAATTGTCCTGACGAAAATATGCTTGTACTATGTGTGAATATCTTCCCACTTTTATCAACTATGTTATAGTTATTTGATATGCCTTCCTTTAAAAAGACTAATAACAATGAAAATGAAATGAATTAGAAGGAGAAAAAAGTTTCTCTCTCTTTCTCTCCTAATGTCTCGTATTACACGCAATACGAGTTATGCGAACGACATAATTTATGAAAACGCAACCAAATGCCTTCCTTATTAGGTAAAAAGCGTGAGGGAAAGTTGTCCTTAGAATTACATTCTTTATTGTCATTCAAACGTAACCTTGTGTTATCGTTTCCTGTTTATATTGATATTCACATCGTATTTTAATTTATGTCATATATATATATATATATATTTATATATATATATATATATATATATATATATATATATATATATATTTATATATATATATGTGTGTGTGTGTGTGTGTATATATATATATATATATATATATATATATATATATATATATATATTATATATATATATATATATATATATGTATATATATATATATATATATATATATATATATATATATATATATATATATATATATATATATATATTATATATATATAGACACATGTGCGCGTGTGTCTGTGTCTCTGACACATACTACGAGCGTAGATGATATCAATCGCAAAGGGAATAAAACAAAATCTATATATTCATATATATTTATTTTATATGTTCTTTACGTCGAAATATTACAGTGTATTATAACGTGGCGTTTTGAAAGTTTATTTTTATTTTTCATATCCCCGCCATAGGCCTACACAAGAGCGAAACATTTACAATAATCCCCCCCCCCCAAAAAAAAAAGGAGGGGGAGGATGACTTTATCTTGGCAAACAGAGCAACGTTAAGTGGTATTCAGTGTGTAAAAATCCCTTTATTATGGGCCTCATTTGTCTGTAGGTCTTAGAAGATAGTGACTTTAATATGAGATTTTAAATTAATTTAGGGGTCATAATAATGGGATAATGATCTTTTTTCGTCTTCTCTTAATAATAAACAAGTGAAACATAATGTAAAAGAGACTTAAAAATAAATGAAGCATAAAGGTTGTCATAAAAACTGAAGATAAAGGTTTTCGGTTCAACTGAATATCGTAGAATTAATCTGTTAAAAGTATTTAATCTCATTGAAAATTAAGTATTTCACTCTAATGTTATTTTATTGGATTCCAGTGTTGCTCTGCATGCTGTACTGGTGAAAGGCGAGATGGGAAAACGGGGATAAACAAAGAACACAAAAAATACACGAGATTCCATCGAAGATTAAATGTTTATGGTAACGTCCCTGAAGCAACATGTCCGCGCTTTACACGGGGTCCCTAATTGGAATGTTGGATAGTATAGTTTAATTTCTTAATAGCTACCGGTACAAAGTCAGACGAACTTAGCCCCACCCTTAAATCACCACATCTCCTCATTTAACCAATCAGGTCCTTCGTATACACTCGCCTGTTTTATACCCAACGAGAAACGTGATTGTGATTGGTCCCTGGTAAATAGGGGTGTGGATAATTTCGCTTGACTGTTGTAGCATATATCTGCCATTACATATGGAACTAAAACTGTATGCAGACATATTTAAAGTTTTGATAGAAAGACAAAAAAATCAATAAACACATCGTTTATTAGAAAGTTAAGACGACATTTTCGAAATTCAATGCAATATGGACTTCATAACTGTTGCCTCGCCTGTCTAATAAACCAGTTTTATGATTTTTTGTCATTCAAATTAAAATGATAAAGAATTAATATCTTATCACAGAAATCATAATCACTAAAACAGTAGACATAGTACACCGAGGACATAGTTACTATCAATAAAAAGAAAAGTATTGATCGTACACATATAAACAAAATCACAATATTAAAGAACATCTGCCATGAATTATAGCTGTAAATCGACTCGTCATCATGTATTCACGTTGACTCGTCCTCTTTTGAAATTGACGTTATTAGATCTTGGATTTGGTTAACCGAATTTTCCAAAAATAGAATGCATTAATTTCTCCCGTTTTCATTTTGAACCATATCTTGTAGGAAGTTGAAGGGGTGATGAAGATATAAATTTTCCATCCTTCTTTTTTCTTTCTTTTTCTGTTTCAAGTTATTGCCGATTTTCTACCTCTATTTTTCTTTCTTTCTTTCTTGTTTCCTCTTGCATTCTCTTCTGATGACCACGTTATTCGTTCGCTTCGGTTTCCTATTCTCTTTCATTCCTTTCCTCTCTCTTCCCCTTATCATCCTTCTCCTCCCCCCCCCTCTCTCTCTCTCCTTCACTCCTTCCCCTTCGCTTTCTCCTCCTTTCTGACGGCGCCGTTCGGTTTCGCTGTCGCTTCCGCCGGCGGCCCGAAAACCGACCCGGGGCCGACGTCGAGTGAATCAACCGACTTCTGCGACTCGACGGACTTCTGGGTGTCCAGCTGATCCGACACTGATATCCTTCGACACTCCTCGATCACCAGGCGGGTCGACTCTTCCAAATCCTGGTCGCGGTGAGTCACGCGTCCGCCAGCCTGTTGATGAAGCCAAGGACGTGTCAGAAACGTGTTTACGTGTAATTGAGTTTGGAAGTTCGGACAGGTCGAGGGGGTGGTAGTGAATCATTCAAATGTGGGGAGATAGTATCTACATATATGTGACGTCTTACTCTTTTGTTTTTGCTCTCTCTCTCTCTCTCTCTCTCTCTCTCTCTCTCTCTCTCTCTCTCTCTCTCTCTCTCTCTCTCTCTCTCTCTCTCTCTCTCTCTCTCTCTCTCCCTCTCCCTCTCCCTCTCCCTCTCCCTCTCCCTCTCCCTCTCCCTCTCCCTCTCCCTCTCCCTCTCCCTCTACTTCTCCCTCTCCCTCCCTCCCTCACTCACTCCATCTCTCTCTCACTCTCTCCCTCCCTCCCTCCCTCTCTCTCTCCCTCTCTATTTATCTATCTATCTTTCTATCTACCAGTCGGTTTTTGTTTGTCTGTCTCTCTCTCATAATATTATTGTCAGTGAAAACAATTGGAATGGTCTTGAGATCTAACAATGATGATAACATGCCTCCTTTCCTATCCCTCCCCTCCCCTTTCCCTATTTCTCACTCCCTCATAAACTCCCTTAGTCTCACCATCTTTAAATCCCACCCACCCGCTTTCCTCCCCCCATCCCTCGTCCCCCCTCCATAACTCCTACCCTATCCCCGTCTTAACCCTTGTCCCTCCCCTTCCCCTACTCCCCCACCCTTACCCCTCCCCTTCACCTACTCCCCCACCTACCCTTTCCTCTCCCCTATTCAACCTCCCTTCCCCTACCCCCCTACCCCTACTCCCCTATCCATTGCCTACTGAACCCCTGCCCTTCCCCCCCACACCCCACACCCTCCTTACCGCCGGCGTCTCATCGGTGGGGGGGTTCATGAGCGTGAAGGGCACCTCGGCCACCAGCTCCCCTCCGAGAGTGCCAAGGATCAGCTTCACGCGTGCCACGTAGGACACCACGATGCCGAACTGCTGACGCTGGTCCAGACTGGTGAATCTGTTGGGGGTGTGGGTGTGGGTGGGGGGCATGGTGATAGGATTAAGGGGGGAAAGATGAATAGGAATCATTACTATCATTATTGTTATTATTAATATAATCATTATCATTATTATCATAACTATTATTAATATCGTTATCATTATTAACACTACTATCATAATCATCATCATCATTATCCTCATCACTACAACTATCATCAATATACCCATCATTCCCATATATATCATCATGATCTCCATCCCTCCAACAATCACCCACATCATCACATCACCACAAACAACAGCAAAATCAAAACCAGCACAGGAAGTCAACTCACAGCGTCGACGAGGCGAGGCAGGTCTCCTCGGACTTCAGGCGACCTTCGACAGCCACTCCGCGCTTGTCCCTGTTGTACTCGAGCTTCGGCTTCAGGTTGAAGGTCTTGGTTAGAGTAGCGCCGGGAACGACGGGGCACCCCTCCCTGTGGTGGGGAGAGAGAGGGGAAGGGGGGGTGAGAATGTGGGAGAGAGAGAGAGGGGGGGAGGGGGAGTGAGAATGTGGGAGAGAGAGAGAGGGGGAGGGGGAGTGAGAATGTGGGAGAGAGAGAGAGGGGGCGGGGGAGTGAGGGGGGGGGGAAGAGAAAGAGAGAGAGAGGGGGGAGAGAGAGAGCATCAGCCTCTCGGAAACAATACTTTTTTATCTTCTACCTACATCCCGGGGAGAGAGAGAGAGAGAGAGAGAGTGGGAGGGGGTGTGGATGGAGGAGGAGGGGGAGGGGAGGGAGCAAGGGGAGAGGTGAGGAGAAGAGAGAGGAGGGGAGGCAGAGATAGAAGAGAGTAAAAAAAAAAAAAAAGTAGGCTTATAAGATAAAAAGCGAAGCACGACTCCTTTACAACCCCCCTACCCCCTACCCCCTACCCCACCCAACCCATTCCCATACCCGCCATAAGTATCTTATATAATTCCTCAAAGCAGACATCTCGTGTTCAATATTTTCTTCCTCCTGTAGCCTCGGGGAGGGACTGGGAAAAGATTCTTGACCTTGAATGAAGGAGAGGGGATAAGTGGGAAATAAGAAAGAGAGGCGGGAGAAGAAAATCGTTAAGGGAGAGAAAGACGAGGAAAATTATGAAAACGGAATGAGCGATAAGGGTGAAATAATTAGAGGGTAAAGATGAAAATTGGAAATATATAATGGTGTGGACGAGAGAGGTGGGATGGGGGGGAGGGTCTCAGGACGGGAGTGAACGAAACAGAAAAATGAACAAACAAGTGTAGAAAACGAATGAAGATGAACAACTCCACAAAGCAAGGATTGTAATCGCAAGAAGACAAGACATGACGGGTAGAGAACAAAGACACAGAAGAAAAGGAACAACAACAAATAATATTTCAAAGATATTACGAAATGGAAAGATCTTATTGGAAA
>BOPN01002456.1:70000-77500 GCA_017312705.2 Penaeus japonicus
TCTAAAGAAGAGAAAGACTCGCCCTGCTCAACAGTCTAAATAAGAGAAAGACTCGCCCTGCTCAACAGTCTAAAGAAGAGAAAGACTCGCCCTGCTCAACAGTCTAAAGAAGAGAAAGACTCGCCCTGCTCAACAGTCTAAAGAAGAGAAAGACTCGCCCTGCTCAACAGTCTAAAGAAGAGAAAGACTCGCCCTGCTCAACAGTCTAAAGAAGAGAAAGACTCGCCCTGCTCAACAGTCTAAAGAAGAGAAAGACTCGCCCTGCTCAACAGTCTAAAGAAGAGAAAGACTCGCCCTGCTCAACAGTCTAAAGAAGAGAAAGACTCGCCCTGCTCAACAGTCTAAAGAAGAGAAAGACTCGCCCTGCTCAACAGTCTAAAGAAGAGAAAGACTCGCCCTGCTCAACAGTCTAAAGAAGAGAAAGACTCGCCCTGCTCAACAGTCTAAAGAAGAGAAAGACTCGCCCTGCTCAACAGTCTAAAGAAGAGAAAGACTCGCCCTGCTCAACAGTCTAAAGAAGAGAAAGACTCGCCCTGCTCAACAGTCTAAAGAAGAGAAAGACTCGCCCTGCTCAACAGTCTAAAGAAGAGAAAGACTCGCCCTGCTCAACAGTCTAAAGAAGAGAAAGACTCGCCCTGCTCAACAGTCTAAAGAAGAGAAAGACTCGCCCTGCTCAACAGTCTAAAGAAGAGAAAGACTCGCCCTGCTCAACAGTCTAAAGAAGAGAAAGACTCGCCCTGCTCAACAGTCTAAAGAAGAGAAAGACTCGCCCTGCTCAACAGTCTAAAGAAGAGAAAGACTCGCCCTGCTCAACAGTCTAAAGAAGAGAAAGACTCGCCCTGCTCAACAGTCTAAAGAAGAGAAAGACTCGCCCTGCTCAACAGTCTAAAGAAGAGAAAGACTCGCCCTGCTCAACAGTCTAAAGAAGAGAAAGACTCGCCCTGCTCAACAGTCTAAAGAAGAGAAAGACTCGCCCTGCTCAACAGTCTAAAGAAGAGAAAGACTCGCCCTGCTCAACAGTCTAAAGAAGAGAAAGACTCGCCCTGCTCAACAGTCTAAAGAAGAGAAAGACTCGCCCTGCTCAACAGTCTAAAGAAGAGAAAGACTCGCCCTGCTCAACAGTCTAAAGAAGAGAAAGACTCGCCCTGCTCAACAGTCTAAAGAAGAGAAAGACTCGCCCTGCTCAACAGTCTAAAGAAGAGAAAGACTCGCCCTGCTCAACAGTCTAAAGAAGAGAAAGACTCGCCCTGCTCAACAGTCTAAAGAAGAGAAAGACTCGCCCTGCTCAACAGTCTAAAGAAGAGAAAGACTCGCCCTGCTCAACAGTCTAAAGAAGAGAAAGACTCGCCCTGCTCAACAGTCTAAAGAAGAGAAAGACTCGCCCTGCTCAACAGTCTAAAGAAGAGAAAGACTCGCCCTGCTCAACAGTCTAAAGAAGAGAAAGACTCGCCCTGCTCAACAGTCTAAAGAAGAGAAAGACTCGCCCTGCTCAACAGTCTAAAGAAGAGAAAGACTCGCCCTGCTCAACAGTCTAAAGAAGAGAAAGACTCGCCCTGCTCAACAGTCTAAATAAAAGAAAGACTCACCCTGCTCTGCAGTCTAAAGAAGAGAAAGACTCGCCCTGCTCAACAGTCTAAAGAAGAGAAAGACTCGCCCTGCTCAACAGTCTAAATAAAAGAAAGACTCACCCTGCTCTGCAGTCTAAAGAAGAGAAAGACTCGCCCTGCTCAACAGTCTAAAGAAGAGAAAGACTCGCCCTGCTCAACAGTCTAAATAAAAGAAAGACTCACCCTGCTCTGCAGTCTAAAGAAGAGAAAGTCTAGCCCTGCTCAACAGTCTAAAGAAGAGAAAGACTCGCCCTGCTCTACAGTCTAAACAAGTGAAAGCCATAAAGCGAACTCACTGCGTCTCGATGCTGGCCACGGTGTTCCTGATCTGGCCCGAGGGACCCAGGGAGACGTCACACAGCTGCACGACGCTCACCTTCAGCCGCTTCACCTGCTTGTTGGAGTTGTTGGTCACGCCCACGCCGATTCCCACGCCCTCCTCGTGGTAGTAAATCTGGGGTGGGGGGAGTGAAGGGATGCTGAGTGAGTGTGGGAGAAGGGTGAGAAGAAGTCACTGGGTACTCTCGTTCTTTCTCTCTTCTCTTTCTTCTTCTCTCTCTTTTCACTCTTTCTTCCCTCTCCCTTCTTTCTCTCTTCTCTTTTTCTCTCTCTTCCCTCTCCCTTCTCTCTCTCTTCTCTTTCTCTTCATTCTCTCTCTCTCTTCTATTTCTCTTCTATCTCTCTCTCTCTCTCTCTCTCTCTATGTTTCTCTTCCCTCTGCCTTCTCTTTCTCCCTCTCTCTCTCTCATCCCTCTCCCTTCTTTCTCATTCTTTCTCTCCCTCCATCCACCCCCTCCTCCATTGTAAAAAACCCTGCTCAACAGTCTAAAGAAGAGAAAGTCTCGCCCTGCTCAACAGTCTAAATAAGAGAAAGACCTCGGCCCTGCTCAACAGTCTAAATAAGAGAAAGACTCGCCCTGCTCAACAGTCTAAAGAAGAGAAAGACTCGCCCTGCTCAACAGTCTAAAAGAAGAGAAAAGTCTCGCCCTGCTCTACAGTCTAAAGAAGAGAAAGTCTCGCCCTGCTCAACAGTCTAAAGAAGAGAAAGTCTCGCCCTGCTCTACAGTCTAAATAAGAGAAAGACTCGCCCTGCTCAACAGTCTAAAGAAGAGAAAGACTCACCCTGCTCTGCATTCTAAATAGGAGAAAGTCTCGCCCTGCTCAACAGTCTAAAGAAGAGAAAGACTCGCCCTGCTCAACAGTCTAAAGAAGAGAAAGACTCGCCCTGCTCTACAGTCTAAAGAAGAGAAAGACTCGCCCTGCTCAACAGTCTAAAGAAGAGAAAGACTCGCCCTGCTCTACAGTCTAAAGAAGAGAAAGACTCGCCCTGCTCAACAGTCTAAAGAAGAGAAAGACTCGCCCTGCTCTACAGTCTAAATAAGAGAAAGACTCGCCCTGCTCAACAGTCTAAAGAAGAGAAAGACTCGCCCTGCTCTGCATTCTAAATAGGAGAAAGTCTCGCCCTGCTCAACAGTCTAAAGAAGAGAAAGACTCGCCCTGCTCAACAGTCTAAAGAAGAGAAAGACTCGCCCTGCTCTACAGTCTAAAGAAGAGAAAGACTCGCCCTGCTCAACAGTCTAAAGAAGAGAAAGACTCGCCCTGCTCTACAGTCTAAAGAAGAGAAAGACTCGCCCTGCTCAACAGTCTAAAGAAGAGAAAGACTCGCCCTGCTCTACAGTCTAAAGAAGAGAAAGACTCGCCCTGCTCTACAGTCTAAAGAAGAGAAAGTATTCGCCCTGCTCTACAGTCTAAATAAGAAAAAGACTCGCCCTGCTCAACAGTCTAAATAAGAGAAAGACCTGCCCTGCTCTGCAGTCTAAATAAGAGAAAGACTCGCCCTGCTCAACAGTCTAAAGAAGAGAAAGACTCGCCCTGCTCTACAGTCTAAATAAGAGAAAGACTCGCCCTGCTCTACAGTCTAAATAAGAGAAAGACTCGCCCTGCTCTGCAGTCTAAATAAGAGAAAGACTCGCCCTGCTCAACAGTCTAAAGAAGAGAAAGACTCGCCCTGCTCTGCAGTCTAAATAAGAGAAAGACTCGCCCTGCTCAACAGTCTAAATAAGAGAAAGTCTCGCCCTGCTCAACAGTCCAAATAAGAGAAAGACTCGCCCTGCTCAACAGTCTAAAGAAGAGAAAGTCTCGCCCTGCTCAACAGTCTAAAGAAGAGAAAGACTCGCCCTGCTCTACAGTCTAAAGAAGAGAAAGTCTCGCCCTGCTCAACAGTCTAAAGAAGAGAAAGTCTCGCCCTGCTCAACAGTCTAAATAAGAGAAAGACTCGCCCTGCTCAACAGTCTAAATAAGAGAAAGACTCGCCCTGCTCTACAGTCTAAAGAAGAGAAAGTCTCGCCCTGATCAACAGTCTAAATAAGAGAAAGACTCGCCCTGATCAACAGTCTAAATAAGAGAAAGACTCGCCCTGCTCTACAGTCTAAAGAAGAGAAAGTCTCGCCCTTGCCTCAACAGTCTAAAAGAAGAGAAACTCGCCCTGCTCTACAGTCTAACAGGAGAAAGTCTCGCCCTGCTCTGCAGTCTAAAGAAGAGAAAGACTCGCCCTGCTCAACAGTCTAAAGAAGAGAAAGTCTCGCCCTGCTCTACAGTCTAAAGAAGAGAAAGTCTCGCCCTGCTCAACAGTCTAAAGAAGAGAAAGCCTCGCCCTGCTCTACAGTCTAAACAAGAGAAAAGACTCCGCCCTGCTCAACAGTCTAAAGAAGAGAAAGCCTCGCCCTGCTCAACAGTCTAAAGAAGAGAAAGACTCGCCCTGCTCTACAGTCTAAAGAAGAGAAAGTCTCGCCCTGCTCAACAGTCTAAAGAAGAGAAAGTCTCGCCCTGCTCAACAGTCTAAAGAAGAGAAAGACTCGCCCTGCTCAACAGTCTAAATAAGAGAAAGTCTCGCCCTGCTCAACAGTCCAAATAAGAGAAAGACTCGCCCTGCTCAACAGTCTAAAGAAGAGAAAGTCTCGCCCTGATCAACAGTCTAAAGAAGAGAAAGACTCGCCCTGCTCAACAGCTCAAAGAAGAGAAAGTCTCGCCCTGATCAACAGTCTAAAGAAGAGAAAGACTCGCCCTGCTCAACAGTCTAAAGAAGAGAAAGCCCTGCCCTGCTCAACAGTCTAAAGAAGAGAAAGACTCGCCCTGCTCTACAGTCTAAATAAGAGAAAGCCTGCCCCTGCTCAACAGTCTAAAGAAGAGAAAGACTCGCCCTGCTCTGCAGTCTAAATAAGAGAAAGACTCGCCCTGCTCAACAGTCTAAATAAGAGAAAGTCTCGCCCTACCAACAGTCCAAATAAGAGAAAGACTCGCCCTGCTCAACAGTCTAAAGAAGAGAAAGTCTCGCCCTGCTCAACAGTCTAAAGAAGAGAAAGACTCGCCCTGCTCTACAGTCTAAAGAAGAGAAAGTCTCGCCCTGCTCAACAGTCTAAAGAAGAGAAAGTCTGCCCCTGATCAAATAGTCTAAAGAAGAGAAAGTCTCGCCCTGATCAACAGTCTAAAGAAGAGAAAGACCTGCCCCAAGTTCAACAGTCTAAAGAAGAGAAAGACTCGCCCTGCTCAACAGTCTAAAGAAGAGAAAGACCTGCCCTGCTCTGCAGTCTAAATAAGAGAAAGACTCGCCCTGCTCTACAGTCTAAAGAAGAGAAAGACTCGCCCTGATCAACAGTCTAAAGAAGAGAAAGACTCGCCCTGCTCAACAGTCTAAAGAAGAGAAAGACTCGCCCTGCTCAACAGTCTAAAGAAGAGAAAGACTCGCCCTGCTCAACAGTCTAAATAAGAGAAAGACTCGCCCTGCTCAACAGTCTAAAGAAGAGAAAGACTCGCCCTGCTCAACAGTCTAAAGAAGAGAAAGACTCGCCCTGCTCAACAGTCTAAAGAAGAGAAAGTCTCGCCCTGCTCTACAGTCTAAATAGGAGAAAGTCTCGCCCTGCTCAACAGTCTAAAGAAGAGAAAGTCTCGCCCTGCTCAACAGTCTAAAGAAGAGAAAGTCTCGCCCTGCTCTACAGTCTAAAGAAGAGAAAGACTCGCCCTGCTCAACAGTCTAAAGAAGAGAAAGTCTCGCCCTGCTCAACAGTCTAAATAAGAGAAAGACTCGCCCTGCTCAACAGTCTAAAGAAGAGAAAGACTCGCCCTGCTCAACAGTCTAAATAAGAGAAAGTCTCGCCCTGCTCAACAGTCTAAATAAGAGAAAGACTCGCCCTGCTCAACAGTCTAAAGAAGAGAAAGTCTCGCCCTGCTCAACAGTCTAAATAAGAGAAAGACTCGCCCTGCTCAACAGTCTAAAGAAGAGAAAGACTCGCCCTGCTCAACAGTCTAAAGAAGAGAAAGTCTCGCCCTGCTCAACAGTCTAAAGAAGAGAAAGTCTCGCCCTGCTCAACAGTCTAAAGAAGAGAAAGACTCGCCCTGCTCTACAGTCTAAAGAAGAGAAAGTCTCGCCCTGCTCAACAGTCTAAAGAAGAGAAAGTCTCGCCCTGCTCAACAGTCTAAAGAAGAGAAAGTCTCGCCCTGCTCAACAGTCTAAAGAAGAGAAAGTCTCGCCCTGCTCAACAGTCTAAAGAAGAGAAAGACTCGCCCTGCTCTACAGTCTAAAGAAGAGAAAGTCTCGCCCTGATCAACAGTCTAAAGAAGAGAAAGTCTCGCCCTGCTCAACAGTCTAAAGAAGAGAAAGACTCGCCCTGCTCAACAGTCTAAATAAGAGAAAGTCTCGCCCTGCTCAACAGTCCAAATAAGAGAAAGACTCGCCCTGCTCAACAGTCTAAAGAAGAGAAAGTCTCGCCCTGATCAACAGTCTAAAGAAGAGAAAGACTCGCCCTGCTCAACAGTCTAAAGAAGAGAAAGTCTCGCCCTGATCAACAGTCTAAAGAAGAGAAAGACTCGCCCTGCTCAACAGTCTAAAGAAGAGAAAGTCTCGCCCTGCTCAACAGTCTAAAGAAGAGAAAGACTCGCCCTGCTCTACAGTCTAAATAAGAGAAAGTCTCGCCCTGCTCAACAGTCTAAAGAAGAGAAAGACTCGCCCTGCTCTGCAGTCTAAATAAGAGAAAGACTCGCCCTGCTCAACAGTCTAAATAAGAGAAAGTCTCGCCCTGCTCAACAGTCCAAATAAGAGAAAGACTCGCCCTGCTCAACAGTCTAAAGAAGAGAAAGTCTCGCCCTGCTCAACAGTCTAAAGAAGAGAAAGACTCGCCCTGCTCTACAGTCTAAAGAAGAGAAAGACTCGCCCTGCTCAACAGTCTAAAGAAGAGAAAGACTCGCCCTGCTCTACAGTCTAAAGAAGAGAAAGTCTCGCCCTGCTCAACAGTCTAAAGAAGAGAAAGTCTCGCCCTGATCAACAGTCTAAAGAAGAGAAAGTCTCGCCCTGATCAACAGTCTAAAGAAGAGAAAGACTCGCCCTGCTCAACAGTCTAAAGAAGAGAAAGACTCGCCCTGCTCTACAGTCTAAAGAAGAGAAAGTCTCGCCCTGCTCAACAGTCTAAAGAAGAGAAAGTCTCGCCCTGATCAACAGTCTAAAGAAGAGAAAGTCTCGCCCTGATCAACAGTCTAAAGAAGAGAAAGACTCGCCCTGCTCAACAGTCTAAAGAAGAGAAAGACTCGCCCTGCTCTGCAGTCTAAATAAGAGAAAGACTCGCCCTGCTCTACAGTCTAAATAAGAGAAAGACTCGCCCTGATCAACAGTCTAAAGAAGAGAAAGACTCGCCCTGCTCAACAGTCTAAATAAGAGAAAGACTCGCCCTGCTCAACAGTCTAAAGAAGAGAAAGACTCGCCCTGCTCTACAGTCTAAAGAAGAGAAAGTCTCGCCCTGCTCAACAGTCTAAAGAAGAGAAAGACTCGCCCTGATCAACAGTCTAAAGAAGAGAAAGACTCGCCCTGCTCAACAGTCTAAAGAAGAGAAAGACTCGCCCTGCT